>SCDS01000622.1:0-124939 GCA_004149465.1 Drosophila nigromelanica
GGTGTATCGACATGTTATCGAATTGCCAGCCTCCTAGTGGGCGTGGCACAAAAATCTTAACACTTTGTCTGAAGAGGATAACAACAAGTATATATCCAAGTTTCAAGTCTCTATCGTCAATAGTGCCGAAAAACGTTGCGTTCATCCGGACAGACGGACGAACGGACATTGCACAAACCCAATATACTAGTTTCACTTCGTGAACGAGTGTAATAAGCGTCAAACTTGGTAGTAGGCGCAAAAATAAAAATAAAACTTGATGGAAGAAAAAAAATAATAATAACGAAATACAAAATTGTAGATAGGTGTGGCATTTCAAATGGTTCGACGCCTCGCAAGTGACGCGGGTCGCTATTGTTGTTGCTGCTGTTGTTGTTGTTGTTATTGTTGGTGCTGGGCTGACTGCTTGCCCGCAGTAGTCCCAGTCCCCAGTCCCAGTTCGAGTCGCTGCCGGAGAGGGAGCGAGAGACTTCAACTTAAGGAAAGACTTGGATTATGAACGACTGAAATATGCAAATTTATCTACAAGTCTCACATATGAACTTATAAATACATTTATGTATGTATAAGTATATATGTTCGCATATGTATAAATTTATACAGCTTCGTCTTGTTGTGGCTACGGCTGATTTTGTTGTTGTTCTTGTGTATATTTTTCACTCGTATTTTTTCTAAATTACTTGAAAGCCGCATTTGCATAAAGAGGGTTGAGTAACTGAAGATTAACTGGCAGCAGCAACAACGAACAACAACAGCAATAGAGGCAGCCAGTTTCGGGCGGGGCTTCTTTGGACAGGGTGGGGCCTAACAACGCCCCAGGGCTAGTCACAAAGTCTCCAGTGCACGAAAGAACTAAAATTCATTTGTGCAATCAGTAGCTGATAAACAAAAATGCCTTTAAAATTCTTAAATTAATAAATAAACTAATATGTATAACAATTGAAATAACTCCAACTACAAATTGATATACCAATATCTCAATTCAATAGCTAGCACATTCTTTCGAGATTAAGACATTGTTACAAGAGTTAACAGCACTAAGCAGCTTATGGCATAAAGCCATAGACGAGTATTCAAAATATTTGGTATTAAGTCATAGTTTATAGTTTTAGTTGAATAGCTCATGATCTCAATTTGATATATGCACATATATACATATTAAACATATTTACCCTAGGCTGTAAATTCATCAAATTTCCAAGGCTTGTGCCTGTTTTGTATATTTAAAATGTTTATACATATTCAATATTTTCCTTAGTATGCAGATAAGAAATCTCAATATTTATAGTGCAATTGCACTCGTTAGATATATACACACACACACACACACGCGACAATAAGTGGGCCTTCAAACAAGAGTTGAGCGCGTGTCGTGTGTTTATTTTTTCGTGACAAAATCACCCATGTCTCAACACGAAGTGTTCGTGTTATAGGGATAAAAACGAAGCTGAAAACAATTCAAGTAAAACCTATAAATATGTATAGTAAATAAATAAAATGAAATTAAAGCTATATTATTATTAACAAATTTAAAAAGAAAACAAAAAGTCCCAAACTAGATAAAAAAAAACCGAAGCTTAAAAGAATTTAAAAAAATTAATATGCTGGTCCCGGTTGATGAGTCACTAAACAGCGAGCAAGGGTTCGAATACCGAATCAAACAAGTTTGTAGTTTATAGCTAAAAATAAAACAACATTTTTTTTAAATATTAAAATAAAAATTGATAATTTGCGAATTTTGGTTCGTGTTTCCGTCGTGTTGTAAAAAATGACACGCGGCAATCTCTACTTAAAATCCACTCAACAAATGTGATAAATTTTCATGCTAATGAAATCATCGTTGGCGCCTAGCTAAAGTGCGTCTATGGATAAATAATGTGTTTAGTGAGATCAATATAACAGAACCAGAAACAGCAGCGGATCGCGGACCGCGGACACCTGTTGCACTTGGCTATTGGTAGAACTCTGCTTCCTGGTTATGGGTAGTTGCATGTTGCTTGTTGGTTGTCGGGTTCATTGGCATTTGCAACATTGTGAATTTGGTAATACGAATTGAGTCACATGTGGCGCACGTCCTGTGAGCTGCTGGCTGTCATCTGCTGCCAGCTTAAGACAAAGGACGTTGTTAAAAGGTTGATGACACCGAGGCAGGCGTTTTGGCCAATTGCTTTTACAGTTGCTTGAACTAGTTCCCTTTTGAGGCCAGAGTCACAGCCAAAGCCAAAGGCAGAGGCAGAGGCAGCGGCACGTGGCAAAAAGGGGCCCAAACTTTTGCTGGCTGATTGCATAAGACTGGCAGCTGGCCAGCTAGCAGTTTCTGTTTTGTTCTCCGTTTTTCTTTTTCGGCTGGCGTTGTTGTTGCTGTTGGCAAATCATAAAAATATTTATGTAAATTAATCATTTAACCCAAATCGACCGACAACTATTCGATGCCTGCTTGAAAATGCGCAACACGCGCTCTGCTCGCTAAAGAGAAAAAAAAACCTTAAAAACTAAAAGACAAAAAAAAACATACTCTTCAGCCTGGACTGGCAGCAGTACAACAAAACAAATTATGGCACACGGATTAGCATAAATTGTGAACAGCCCAGGCCCAGGCCCAGGCCCAGATTCAGGCCCAGGTTGTTGGCATGGCGAAGCTTTTGTTTTATTTTGTGACCTGCCAAGTGGTCGTCAGTTTGGCTGCCAATCCGGCGATCCGATCGATCCGTGGCGATCGCCTATATATGGACCCGGCCTGATAAGCTCTCTGTGCACCAAACTTGGCACGAAATTCCAACTCATATTTATGTCAAAATCCATCAAAGCTTATGTCGCCGCTAAAGCAGCCGCAGCCGCAGTCGCAGACATCGACATAGACGTAAACGTAGATGTAGATGCAGACCGTTAGGCATATATACATATATATATAAAAATTGACTGGGCGTCGTTGTTGTTGCCATTGCTGGGGGCAAGTAATACGTGTATATATATTTTTGGGCCGGTTATAGTTCGCAGATGTAGCTTAAAATCAGCTTAGGTCGGCGATGCCAAACAATGCGCAGCTTTGGCTGCCCAAATCCGACAGTGAAATAGTACAAGTCACATGTGAGCCACAAGATACAAATGTATCTTAGCGCAATAATGTTGCCAGCTCTCAAAATCAACACATTTTAATGAATTACAAATGAGTTAAATGGTTTCTGTGGGTGCACACGTAGGCGTTGGTAACTTTCAGATACTTTGGCTGGGCATATTCTGTGGCTAAGATAAGTTTCAGTATTTTCCACAATCGAAAGTTAGGTGAAGTCGAACCGCTCGAATGCTGAGTCAACTTCCGACGTGACAAACGACAAGTTACCCTCAGGGGCTCCCGACTTACAACAGCATCTAGTATATAATAATTGTATATAAGCATATTTACTTGTAAACTGCCAGATAGAAAATTGATTCTCTTGTATATAATTGCCTTGTCTGACGTCAGCATTAATTACATAAAATCTCTGTGGGACCAGCACGACTAGCACTCAGAATTAGATTCAAGCGCGGACTGAATCACTCAATTGCACGTGGCTGATTTATTATAAGCCAACAATACAACAAATATGCAAGATACCTATCATATATGTATATATATATCTATATGTATGTGTGACTCTGTTTGGGTGTCGGTTTGGCTTTGTGGACCTTTTTTTTGCACAGCTTTTACTCAGTAGCCTTGACCGTCGACACTGTTGTCATTCACTGACTAACTGAACAACTGACTAACTGGGAGTTAACCCAACTAACTGGGCCCCATTGGTAATTAGCATATTTTGTGCCGATATGGGTCAGCATTTGTGCTGAAACTGGGCTGGGCTGGGCTGGAGATTGGGAACGGGTATTGAAATTCAACCAAACTTAAATAAACAAAGTTCAGCTAAGCTGAGTTGAGAAAAGTGAAATGACATTGGGGAAAACCATTGAAATAAAACTTGGAATGTGTGTATGCGAGGATTGAAGTATCCAGCTTACATTTTCCTTAATAACCATCATATTATTTATAAATTATAATATATGAACTTTGAAAGCAATTAAGTTAAAGTATATTATTTTCATGTATTACATATTCAAGGCATATTTATATCTAATTAATTTATAAACGAAGAATATGATATTCTCAAGACTGCTAACTAATATTTTACTAACCATTACTTGAAAAATTCCGCCGAACTTAAGTCGGAACCGAACCATTTTATCTTTTAAAATGGTATTCTATAAATTTCAGTAGAACGGAAAATTTGAACGGCAAATGTTAATAAAAAATAATCAAAATAATAGAAAGACAAGATGTTTTTCTATAAATATATAATTTCTTTTTAAATTGAAAATAATGTGACGAACCAAGGTTCGAACCAAAACCAGGTTCACTAATCGAACTTCAAGCTGAACCGTGAACCGAAACAATGATTTTTTTTTTGCGTTTGCAGGCATGTTTATAATAAGTACTTTATACTGACTCTATCATAATTTTTTTGTATAATTTTTTAAGCATACCTCTCTACTTCCTTTACCGTTACAGGGCAGCAAAATTGCCGCTTGTCAGCAGTTGTTTAGTATAGATACCGAGTTATAAGTACATTTGCCTATGCATATTTGCGTTAGCTTGTTTGCTTTATAGAAGTTTGCCGACGGCCCTCGCCGTGAACACAGCCATCGTCATCCGCTCCGAGTCACTGTCACTGTCCACTTACGTTTGGAAGTGGACTTAGTCAGCATTTTGGTCGTGTCAGCGATTAACATTTAACGAGTTTCAAGTATCGACTCTGCGCATTCAGTTTGTGACTGCTAGCGCCCCAATGCGCTTTGTAGGGTTAACATTTTGGCATCAGAGCACAAACACACACACACACACACACACCCAGTTAATACATAATTTTAGCCATGTTCTCGTGTGTGTGTGTGTGTGTGTTAGTTTCTGCCCAGCTATCTATCCAGTAGTTGTCATTTAGTTTACTATTTACTGTCACGCTCACAAGTGCGCTTCAAGCTTCAAGCTGACGATGGGCAAAAATGTAGCTGGGGCTGGGGCTGGGCTGGGCTGGGCCACATGTGGGCTGGGCCCAGCACCGAGCAGATCAAGCGAGCTTTATTGCTGCTGCTATTGATATTGCTGTTGCCATGCAATTAGTTCTAAATAGAGACTTGGCATAGTATAATGGCTAAAGCATTTCTACCTTTCAAGAGAATCAAGTGTGGCAACAAAATGTCTCTTTTTAGCAGCTTTCATAATCCAGAGCTGTGTCCCAAAATGCAGCTGCTTGCAATTTGTTTTTGCCAGCTGGCCAAGTTAAGCTGCAGAATTTCAAGCATGTTGTTATTGTTGTTGTCTTTTTTTTGCGGCTTTTACTGTTGGCATTGTTTGTCAAACGTCAAGCGGCTGTAAAGTTGACTAACTTAACAGCTCCAGACCCAGTTCAGTATTCAGTTCCGGCTGGTAGTCTCCAACTCCTCTCCCCCGCCGAAATTTTTCAGACCGAAAAATTGTCTTGGCCTGTTGTGAGGCTGGCGACAAAAACGCCGCGTCAAAAGCAAACATTTTGCGCGGCACAGTTTTGATTTATGAGCTGAAATTAAATTAACTGCTGCAGCTACAACAACAACAGCAACAACAACAAGAAAAAAGACTGCAAGAGGCGGCACCAACAGCGGCAGCCACAAGAATTTCAAGCGTTGAAATGGACAACAAAATACAATGCCTCAAGTCCAAGCTGGTTGTCCAGTTCCAGTTGCTCCGACTGACAGCATGAAAAAAAAAACTCAAAAAATATACAAAATATAAAAATAAAAATCAACAGAAATTATTATTATTTTTGCCGTTTGCTGTTGCCGTTGCTGACGAGGCTGCGAAAATTGCATGCGGCAACATTTTCGGAACCACAAGGAAACCAATTTCCAGTCGCAGTTCCATTTCCATTCCACATTTCGTACGATAAAGTAGGTATAGATAAAGTATCGTGAGTATGCTGCGATATTGTTATATATGTATATATGTGTGTGTGTGCGTGTATCTGTGTGTTTGGCCGTTATTTCTTATATATTTTATTCCGCGCTTATCGTAGCGCACACAAAATAAAGTTGTATGCAGTTTGCTTGTTCATATCAGTTCAGCCACAGCAACAGCAACGGCAACGGCAAAAGCAACAGCAACAATAACAACGACAACAACTTCAGCAGCAGCTCGGTCAACTTGAGGCGTATCTATAAAACGCATATCTTTAGCTTATGTTTTTTGGTTTTAATCATTTTTTATTTTATATATTTATATATATACATACATGTATATATATATATATATATATAATATTTTTTTTATAGTTTATTTTAACTGTCGCACATGTGCAATACACACGCTTACAGCCTCTCTGTAGAGAACGTAGTTTAAGCCCAAAAAGCTGAAAAAATAAAAATGTGCGTGTTCAATTGCTGGGGACTGTCTCTGGCACTTGATGATGATGATGATGTTGCTGCTGTTGCTGTTGATGTTGCTGTTTCTGTTGCTGTTGTTTTGCCCTGTGCCTGCGTTCAGCTTGCTGTGTTTTATTGTTGGGCCATTAAATGCGAGCTGTGCTTGGGCTTTGGCGCGTTGCACTTTTTGAAAGTCTACTCGTTCAGCAATTTTTGCAGCATTTTTCTTATATTGTACAATTTATTTTTATTATTTTTTCCTTCTTATTTTGTCAAGCTGCCTGGCGACTTTTGCCGAAAGGTTTTTGACATTGCAACGATCGAAGGTCTTTGGAATGGAACAAACCAGCAACAACAACAGCAATCGGTGCAATCGCTGCCTGTGTTGTTGGGTAATGGATTTCTGGCAAAAACAAAAAGAAATATTTAGTCTTTAGTCTTTGATGCTAAGCAAAATGTTTATAAGCAATATATATTTTTGCACAGTGTTAGTTTTGGAACTATAAATTTGCTTACTAAATTGAAGACCTCTTCCGTTAAACTATTTTTTTTTTAAATAATCTCCTGGAATTAAAATTTGTTATTGTGACATCCAGCAAAAAACGGTTAATTTAAGTCAATGCTTAACATTAGTATCAATTTTTTATGCATGTTTAGCCAACAGGTTTTTAGTACTTGTAGATAATAAAAAATCGTCATTGATTGACAAACTCGTTACATAAAGCTCGATGTTATGGCCCTGCGCGTATTATCTCTCTCTTTCTTCATCTCTGTCTCTGTTTACTTCGTTGGAATGTTGTGTGCAATTACACAAGTCTCTTCTTGTTAATCAAGCTTTTCCATTAACTGCTGCTGCAAGTACAAAGCTTAATGTACAACCGTAATATGAAAACAAGCCCCAAATGATTACGCCAAGAAATTACGAGCCATTTATCTAAGCGAATAGACGTATTTACAAACGCATATCCACTGCACAGTGGGTCAAAATAGTTAGTTCTATTTAAAGTGTTCACTAAAATTGCTAAATCTACAAATTGTCTATTTTACTATTTGATTTTGCTCTCATATTTAAAAATTAAGCAAAATTTTTGTCAACTCCAGTCGAGAGTATTTACAATTAAAAAACGTCTTAGCACTAATTATACCCTGTTATCACTAAAATTATGTTAAATGGGGTAAAATGGGGTATTGTGCAAATGTGTAGAACATGCGGAAGGACACTTTGCTGCGATTTTGGAAACTATGCGAGATATAGATTTGAAATGAACTGAAAACATCTGTTAACCGGACGGCGGTGGTTGACTTTATACCTTTATTAGCTATGATTTATCCGTGTATTTATGCATGCTCACATATTTAAATTCAGACCATCTTATATAAACGAATTTCCAATATAAGGGCTTGCAGATTCTTGTTAAAAATTAATCATATTTATTTTTATATTTGAGGTTGAATGCTCTTGTCAAGACATAAAAGTTTCAAAAAGCTCAGACATTAAAGTTTGCAGATATACAAGAATGAATATTCAATAGCTGGGATTCGAGGGAAGTTGGCTGAGTGCAAGGAATTGCGAATATTTTCTGCAGCAGCTTGCAACTGAAAACAAGATGTTTCCTACTCGTTTACTCCTTAACAGAACAAACCAATTTTTAGGCACATTTTCACAATTTCATCTCTTCATTTAAACATTCATTTGCATATTTTACAGACTCAAATCTTTCTCTCTCTCTCTCTCTCTCTCGCCTTCTTTCACACACTCGGCTATCTTTCCTTTTATCTGCATTTTATTGCATCTGTATATGTGCATGAGAAAAATGGGCAGCACTGCACCTGTTTTTTTTCCATTCGGTTTTTTTTATTTTGATATTTCTGATACTTATGAAGATCAATTTAAAATCAAGAAACATTTAATTTGTTGCCTTCATTTGTATCTTTAGAACTTATCGGTTCACTTGCTGTTTGGCGGGTTGCGTGTATTGCACGATTTAGAGTTTTTTGTGGTCGTTTAGCACGTATTTTTTCTTATTTGCCAGCTTTATGCTGGCATATTTTGGCAAAGCGCACGTAGGCGACTTTCTGCATGCTAAAGTCGCTAGCGTTTCGTGTGTGCGATTTTAGTCGCACTCTTTCTGAAGTTTCGTGTTTTCTTTTTCTTTTTTTTTAATTTTGTTGTGTTTTGGTCTTCCAAGAGCACGGTATGAAGTTCCTACGAGTATTTAAATTGAACGTAGGAACTCTATACCTCGCTGATGGCAAAAACCAGGTAGCATATTTTAAAATTCTTTTCTTTTTTCTTTTGCAGTATTTCCGCTTACCCAACGGCAACAAAAAAAAAACACAAAACAGATTTAAAAACATTTTACATTTTTTTTTTTGTGATTTCGTGTGCATGGGGGAATTTTCGATGTTTTTGCACTGCTTTTTGCCGTCTTCCTTCGTGTTGTTTTACAGTTGAATTTTTCAGTTTCCAGATATTGAACTGAATATGAAATATTTTATGTCAGATATGTTAAAAATATTGCAAGCAAAAGCTTTAAAAATTCATCACAGGAAATTTGTATATCTTTATTTGCATATTTTATGACTTTATTTAGAACTTTGATTATTTTTGTCATTATTTGTTAGCTTTTTTTGTGTTAAATTAAGCGACTAATTTGTATAAATAATTTATGTGTATTATGTCAATATCGAAATACATTTGAAGCTATATGAGAAAACATTTTTTGTTTGTTTCATATTTGCATTTGTTCATAAAATATTTTCTTTTCTTTTAATTTTGAGTTGTCTTGTAAATTTTTTTTATACACACACGTTCGTTTAATAATGAGTTAACTTAAATTAGCACTGCGAAAAAGTTGTATTTTTTTTTTTTGGATTCTTTGCATTTTGGCAAAAGCATTTGAATTATTTTGACTCGGATTTTACGAAATGTTTTAAACACGCAAAAAACGGCGCGTCGACAACACGGAGCGATTTGTAAACGTTTAGTGGCAGCTCCAAAAGCGAACTGAGAAAAACGCAACAAAGTCGCATAGAAAATAACTCGAAATCGAGCAGCGCAGCGCGCAGAGCGCGGCGTCGACTGCGGCTGCGCGGCAGCGTCGCTGTTGCTGTTTGGCCGCGGGATCGGAAAGTATGTGTGTGTGTGTGTGTGCGTGTTGCTGTTGTTGCTGCCGTTGCAGCCGTTTGCTTATCTGCTGCTGTTGCTATCAATCGATAATCGTCAGATTAGGAAACGTCGACGTTCACTTGAGCACGTAAGCAGCAGCAGCAGCAGCAGCAGGCAGCAGAAGTAGCGACAGCAGCAGCAGCGCTACAAGTGCAATTCACACACATACACACACAAGCAGAAACACAAACACACCCACACGAACGTACATACGAAGGAACGATCAAGAAATTCCAGTTAGGCAACAACAACAAGCAGCAGATACATACGTTTTACCGTTAACACAACTGAACACGTCCGCCGTCAATAAGCGACTGACGCCACAAAGCTACAAAACAAACCCGAAGCCGAAGTAGCTTGTCGGTTTGTCGCTGCCGCTGGTTGGTTGGCTGGTTGCCGCTGCTGCTGCTGCGTTGCTGCTCTGCCGCTGCTGTTGTCGCTGTTACTGCGCCGCTGCCTACGTTTCTATTGCGGCTGCTTCTGCTTCTGCTTCTCTGTAGCTGCTGTTTCTGTTATTGCTGCTTGGTGGTGGTGGTGGTTTGTTGCCCTCTGCGAGTGTGTTGAGTTGAGTTGTGAGGCCGTCGCTGCAGCAGCAGCAACATGCCGATGCAGCGGCTTCGTGTTTTTTGTAGCTTTGTCGCTCACGCAAACGCAAGTATGACGCAAGCGAAGGCAAACGGTGAAAGCTGTTTTTGCTTGTCGCTTTGAAGTTTGTTGGCGGCTCTGCTGCAGTCGCTGCCGTTTCCACTGCTGCTGCTCTGCGTGGGCGCCGCACGCGTTGCCAACTCAATTAAAAGCGAACAAAAACAAAAAAAACAACACAATATTAATGAAAATTAAATAGTTACCAAAAATATAAAAAGCGCAGGCATTTCAAGGCCAATACAGCAGCAACAAAAGCACCAACAACAACTCCATCTCTCTGCGTTTCCGAAGGGAGTTCGATGATCTGTTTACGATTGTTTTGCGCGGTTCTTTATTGTTGCTGTTGTTGTTGTGGCTGTTGCTGTTGGTCGTTGGTCGTTGCCTTCGCGGGCTGAGCCAGCGACGTAGGCCTATACGACGCGCGCAGCGCAGTTAGCGTCCGCTGTCGCCGTTGCGTATGTACAGTAGCCAGGCCTCAAGTGTATTTGCACACAGGCACATACACATGCACATAAATATGTATGCGTGTGTATTTGAATATGTGGCCATAGATATTTATCTAGATACGCGCGCACGTTTGCCAGTGGCTTTTTGGCGCCTTATTTTCTTTAGCTGCCGCCGCTAAACAATCTTTTGGCGCCTTTTTTGTTTCGCTGCTGCCGCCGATTAACACCTCAAAGCCGATGCTTTTATTTTCTGGCCTATTCATTAGCAAATTTGGCACGTGCGGGCTGCAGGTGTTGCTTTTATCTTATGTTTGTTTGCCCTTGCAGCCTACACACACCCATTGCACATATCTATATTTTCTGTAGGCTTAAGAAGTATAATAACATACAATGCGTTTCCATGTTTTAGTCTCATAAAATCACTGTTGTGTATGTCGGACAAAGAAAGAATATGTAAAATATATGTATTAATATAAACACATCAATTTCAATTATGAAATAATTTTAAATAAAACCTATCGGACTTGGTCATTTGATTTCTAACAATTATTACCCGATCCCTCATATCTCTGTATATGTATTCATAGATATTTATCTAAATACTCGTTTATCATTCACTGTTAGACGCACACTTCGAATGACATTTGCTCCGTATCAAAAAATAGCGCAAAATAACGCAAAACGTCATTGCTGATAAGAACGTCGAACGTGACGACGTCTTTTGAAATATTTTCGTTTTCAAACCTTACAAAAATGTATTTAGAACTCATTTAATGTGGGAACTACAAGTTACATATACATACATACATATGTACATATGGAAGATAAGCTGGAATCTTATCAAAATGTGAATCGTAATATACATTTACAAGGTAGATTACGATTAATATTTTGATAAATATTCGAAAATTATTAAATTTATTGTATTTATAGCTTTGTCTTAGGCTGCTGATGACATCACATATTGCACAAATATTTTTAAGCGTGTAGAGAAAAAATCATTCAAATTTATTTCAAATTGAAGTGCAATCACATTCTGGTCTCTTTATCTACATACGTACATAGATACATACATACGTATATATGCATGTATCTTTACATTATTTTTTGGCGCGCCGATTTCAGTTTCTTTGTTTGTTTGACTGGCTGTCTGCCAGTGTGAGTGTGTGTGTGAGTGTGAGTGTGAGTAAGAGTATGAGTGTGTGCGTGCGAAAGTTTGCGTAGCTCTCAACTCAGCTTTTTGACTGTGAAAAAGCATAATGAAATAAATGTTAACAATAACACAAAAACTGACACAGACAACAACCTGTTTCCAAGCGAACAGCATCTATATAATGTATCTACATACAAAGATACATTCGTAAATACACACACACACACACACACACACTCACACATACACAGCTGCGGGTAAATGTATATTTTTGTTGGGTTTGATTTTCGCTTGGTTGAGTTGCTTTGTTTTTGTAATTGTTTGATTTCTGTGCGTTTTTGAAGGTCAACTTTTATTTTATGTATTTCTGTTTTGCTTTTTTTCTGTGCTATTATACCCTCTTCGCATTGAAAAGTGTTTTAAAAACAGGGTAAAATCAAGCGGTGCAAGTGTTTGTAACAAGCTACTACCCGATAAAGTACATATATTTTTTTAGCATCAACATATCAAATGATCGAAAACATATTATATTTTCCCAAGATCGATGAATATCGATTTTCGACAATCGATTTTTTATGTATGCTTTCGTATATAAGATATATTTTATTTGTAGATTCTTAGCTCCAGGTTAAAAAACAGAAAACAGAGTAATCAACTTATAAAAAGTTGAGAACGTTTGTTCCACCAATTTCTTGCTGAGTACAGAGTATTTTTAAGTACGCTACTCCCACCTAGAGCATTTTACTTTATATTACTTTTTGTCGGTGAGCTTGATGAGCCATTTGCGTGGATATATGGGCTGAGTGTGTGAGAATTAGCTCTTTGATGACCTGACTTATAAATAGTTATATAACGGAAAGTCTTCTTGGAGGGAATCAATTCAACTGTAAATAAACTCTCCAAGAAATACAACAGCAAATATCCTACTGTTTTAAGGTAGTATCATGTAATTTAACAATATTTATCTTTTTCACAATAAGCGCAATTCCCAGAAGATAGGCGAAAGTCGCTTTTTGGTTCTACACCGAAAATGTTGCAAAGCCGGAAAGACAAAGACAAATGTGAGATGTCAACGTCTACAAGACCGCCGATTAGCGGCAATTTTGCCAAATCATAACAGTGAGTTCGGAACGCCATAAGCGGGCCAATGTGTCAGCCGAAATGACGCAATTGTCGTGGCGGCGTTTAATTAAAATTATACAATTTTATGGCATGCAGCGGAAAAAGCTGAAGCCAAAAAAAAAAACGCCTCTTTCCTGATTTTCTTTGAGCATTGACTGTGGCCGAAAATATGAAGATAAATTTAAAATTTATGGCTGACACTTTAGCACACACCTTGACGGGCCTCAATAGATTTATGATTATGCTTATACAGTCGCATACATTTCATACATCAACAGTTCTTTTCATAATCGATGGACAGGTTTTTATTTATTATTATTATAACAATTTTTTATACTAAATAGGCGCTGTTGTTGAATTTTTTTTTTTTGGTCAGTAACAAAAAAATAATGAAAACCTCTATAAAATAAAATAAATTATAATTTGTTTTATATGCTAAAGTGTAGGGCGACAGTTTGTTTGTATGTGTATGTTGTGCGACTGTTTCCCCCATATATATAAATCTGAAGCGACGCGTAGGTGCAGCCAAAGCCTCAACGGCCACACATTTTCATTTCTCGTAACACGCCCCGTTTGGTTTGGTCTTCATACCCAGCACATAGTGTCCATAGTGGGTATATTGGGTATAAATAAAATCATAATAATACAAATATAATATTTTTCATTGCCAATCAAATGTAAAGGGTATAATTATAAATCCTATTGACATTCAAATGGGAAAAGATTTTCACTCTGCACTGTAGGGTATCTATTTAGCACAAGCGCAAAACACTTTGCTGACTTCTTTTTTTTTTATCTTTGAACATTTGTTGTAGTTTTTGTGTTGGCTATTATGTTTTCACTTTGAATATAATTCTTGTTGATCACTCATGAATTTCAATGGAACTTACGACATAAATCAGCTGTGAAGAATCCTACGCACAAGCTAATGACTTGTGTATGCAGATAGCTCGTCAGCTTTTTTATTATATATTTTTTTTATTAAATTTTTTTTTTTTTGTGTATGCTGATATATGTGCTGACTGGGCTATGCTTTAGCTATCAGTAACTGTATCAGTCGTTGTCGCCTGTGGTCCGACATCATTTAAATTTCGCAACGCCTGCTGATTGCTTTTCAATTGCTCATCGGGTAGCAGTGTCAAGCCACGGGCCAACCCACATTCGATTATTGTTATTATGTCCGCTGATAAGATGACGCTCTCTGCACCGTCTGTCCGAGTCAGGGCTAAAAATAAATCCGCTGTTGTTGCGTTTACGATAAACGATAAACTCTCATGTACGCATGCATAACTGTTGTTAGCCGCATTTGTGTGTCAGTTGCCAAGTTCTTTGCCAAGTGTTTGGCACAGTTTTTCCACTTTGTGTGGGTGCAAGCGAGACGGGCATAAGGCGACGCCTACAATTGTGTGTGTGTGTGTGTTTGTGTGTGTGTGTATATGGGCCCAAGCACAAACATGGCAGTCGAACTGTGTGTCCTTAGCGCCTCTGGGCCAAGAAACCACCACAAACAGCCACGATAAAAAGTCACAAAAGTTATGAACTACCCAGAAAAGTACTTGCACACACACACAAGCACACACGCACACATACGCGTGTGTATCCAGTGGGGGTGGGTATCACACATGAACACGACACACAAACACACACACACACCCACACACATTGTCCTGGGCACAATTTCCTCGGCGACTTTGTATTTTTGTAGTAAAACTGCGTGCTCGAATTCTTGACAGTTGGTTTTGGGTCTTGGTCCTGTTCTTGTTTTGGCTTTTGTTTTTGTGTTTTTGTACGGCCTATTGATTATTGTTTTCCATTAGATTGCCATTTTCCACACAAGCCACTCACGTGCGGGAGCGAGCCAGGAGACTGCCTTGACCTTATCGTTATCCTTTTCTGGCCTTGCAACAATGTTCTCGGATCTGCCTTTGTCGCGTTGCGTGACTATTTAATATTCGGCGTTTGTTGTTTTTGTTGTTGTTTTTTTTTGGGAAATGTCTCATAAAAATGATTTATGGCTAATTACGTGTTTTTAGGCTGGAAAAGTCCGAAGAAAACTATCAATGACACTGGCCGAAAAAGGAATTTAAGTATCAAATTCATTTGTACTCATTTGAATAACTTTTTGTGAAGGTGTTTTCAAAAATGGTGCTCGAAATAAATCATTAAATCATTTCAGATAAAAGCCAAAGCGTTTTTTGAGAATAGCGTGTGCACACTTCAGATCCATAATTTTTTTATCGCCGCCAAGTGTAATATTAACAAATTATTTTATTGGCAAATCTTTAAGCAAACATAAAAAAAAATTGCAAAATAAACACTTGGCAGCCGTAAAGCTTCCACTTCCACTCCCAGGCGATCAATTGATCGAGCAACATGAGTATGTCAATCATATATATGAGCACTTGGAAATCAACATATCATAACCCAAACAACAACAGCAACAACAACAACAAAAGCATAGCAAAACATTTTAAATAAATTCAGCTGCTTTTTTTGGTTCGGTTGTGTTTTTGTTTTTGGACTGCTTTGTTGTGTGTTTGCTTTGCAATTGAAAGTCAATTGAGCGACGTACCAAAGGCAGTGCATAAGGGGTTGGGCGTAGAGCGTTAAAGGGGGGGAGGGGGGGGGGGGGGGGAAGCATTAATTCGGCGTCATGTAAATGCAAATTCACGCAGCGCTGGCGGGCAAAATGCCTTTTGAACTGCGTGGCTCAGCAGCCAGCGTCCGGCGCAGAGAAAGGTGCAAGGAGCGAGAGGGCGGTGGAGCTGGAGGGAGGGGGCACCGAGAGCAGCAGAAGAATCAGCAGCTGCCTTCGTTCTGTTCCTGTCATGCGTTTTAGCAATTTGCAAATTTACAAGTTCTACATACGGGGCGCATGTTTAATATCAAATTATGAAACGGCAGCCTCGCCAGCTGCTGCTGCTGCTTCTGCTGTTGCTGCTGCTGCTGCTGCTGCAGCCTCTGGTTGGGACTCGGGCTGCCTTTGGCTGCTTTCCTTCAGTGATTGCGAATGCATTTTCAAGTGCCACACGGCAACATTTGTATGCAAATTGCTTGGGCGAGTGCACGAGTGCAACATGTTGCTGCTGTGCCAGTTGTTGCTGTTGTTGCTGCAGCTGTAGCTGTAGCTGTAGCTGTTGCTGTTGTCGTAGCAGTTGCTGTTGTTATTGCCTGCGGTCGCCTGCAAATAAAGAACGCATTGAGTTTTTATTAGTTTTTGATGATGCTCATAAAACGACGCGACGGCAGAGATGATAAAATCTGTTTGCCTAAGTAAAGTGAGGCATTTAACGAAGGCACAGCCAGAGACAGACTCACACAACGACACCCAAACTCACATTCAAATTCACATTCGCATTCGTATTCACATTCATATTCGCAGCCAGAGTCAACGGCAGAGTCACAAAGTTGCACTGAACCAGTCGCGGGGAGCGGCTTTGATTGTAAAACATAACTAACCGTTGCTAAATGCGGTTAAAATGCACAAGTGCCGAGTTCTTCTTGAGTGCTCGACTTTTATTGCCACTGCCGGGTTGTTGGCTGCTTCGCAGTCGCAGGCTGGGACAAGTGGGCGTGGCCAATGGCAGGCTGCACTGCAAGTGTCAACAACGATTTCTGATACATTCAACACATTTCCCATCACTATTAATTTAATGCCAGTTTTTATACTCGCTCACAAACTGAAAAGAGTAGTTTGGGTTCGTGCAATGTACCATTTTGAGGTAGATATTTAAATGTTGGAATATGTACGCATCAGATTCATAAAAATCCCACACACACATACACAAAAAAATTACAATATTTAAAAAAAAATGAAATAATATTTTAAGCTGTTAATATATGGTGAACGTGAACCTATTAAAAACAAACTTTAAGCATGTTAATTCCCTTAAGTCAGTTTTTGGTATCCAATCGAGTAAAGTCTTGAAAGTGTTCTTTGCTTGTGCAAATATTTTAATTGTGATATCAGTTGTCGCTTCCCATTGTTCAGTCTTCTGCTTTAAACGATGGCTGCCTGTCGCATGTCACACATCATTATAATTACGGCTATTGACCCAGTCTATCAGGTGCAAAACAGCCCATACGCGAGAGAGAGAGAGAGAGTAAGTAAAAGGGACAATTAGTTTAATAGTGGCTGCCCTGCAATGCAATAAGAAGTAAACCATTAAATGGACTTTTAGCTAAATTAACAAAACCCACATACACCAAGCGAGCGAGACAGAGGCACAGTCTAATCGCAGGCAGCGACGACCTCAGTCGGACGCGCCCCTTCGAATTGTAGAATGTGTATCTGTGAGTGTGCATGCGTGTGTGTGTCTATCTGTATCTGCATCTGTAACTGTGTCTGTATTGGTGTGTGCCGTTTGCGCGTCTAATGACACAACATTTCATTAAAAATAATTTCACTAAACATTTGACGTATTACGTCCAATTGGCATTTCTAATGACAAACTCACACACACACACACACGCACACACGCACATTACACATGCACCACATTCAAATAGAAATACAAGTACATAATGGTACTAATCGTCAAACGTGTATTTAGTTTTGTTGTCGCGCTTGTTACACATTTGTTGGTTTTTGTTGTTGCTTTCATTGTTTGTTCTGTCTATTTTTGTTGTATATATTTCTTTTTTTATTTCTATTTTTTTTTTTAACTTTGTTTTGGGGGCTTTGTGCTTGGTCGGTCGGTCGAGGTCTTATCAGCTTGTATCGCTGTTAAAACGTTTTTAATTTCCTATCACTGGCAACAATCATTTAATTATAGTGCTTCAAACGTATTTAGTTAGCTGCAGCAACACAAAGGCGTAGTCCGGGGCCAGGCAAGTGAGTAAACTCGCTCGTTGACTCACGAAAGTGTGAAGACAGGAAACGTGACTCACGCACGAATCACAATACGTATATATAACACGAGCCATAAAACCGATTTTAATTGCCAGCCCTTTGTGGAACCAAGGAACAAAAGACATTTTTATCTTAAGCCCCTTCTGGTGACTAAGCCACTGATGTCTACCTGTTTTTGTGTCTACAGTAATTTCATTTACAGTTGACTATTTTTGGTCGAATCAATGAAATACAGAGACAAAAAACTGTTGACAGAGATTAGAGCAATGTGTGATCTGAAATTGATTTTACTGTAGATTTGTATCTTTCATGTTTTCCCACTGATTAAATAGGCCACTTACACACACACACACACACACATATACATGGTTTGAAACCAGTTGAAAATTGCTGCTTGTTGCAGCTGCTACAAAATTCGTGTTGCTTAAACAAATATTTGAGCTCCATTGGACCTGGTCAATCACTCAGCAGTCATCGGAATCGGCAGATTTCATTAAATGTGATCAGCATGCAACGTAGAAAAGGGGAGAGGGGTATTTAGTTAGAGAATGCACGCGAGCTTATATGGATATTATATATTATATATTTATGCTATTTGTTGTCAGTCAATGTCAGTGCAAAAGCCGAGCCATAAACAATATCGGATTTCTGGCCACAGAATACTAATTAAATTACGCAAAAAAGACAGCAGCAGCAGCAGCCAGCTAAAAGTGATGTGAAAAGCAAATGCGAGATTTTCAATGTTCAGATAAGCATACAATACAATACACAAGCCCACACACACACACACACACACACGCACTTACTAAAAGGAAATGCTGCGAGTGTATTTGCCAGATACAACAACTGCTGCTGTTGTTGTTAAAATGTTGCTAATAATAATAATAATGTTGTTGCTGCTGCTGCTGCTGCTGCAGTTGGCAGTTGCCAGTTGCAGTTGCTAATTTTAAATGGCAACAACAACTTTGGGACTGAAGTTTCTCTGCTCTGCACTTGTTGTTGTTGGTGGCTTGTAATATATTTTAATTTATGCTCGGTTGGCAATACTTTTGGCCAGCAGCAGCAACGCCACATTTCAGGCACGCTGTAAAATTGCGCGTAAATAAACATTAATTTTAATTTAATGAATTAAACACACACACAACACCACACACTGCAATCGCTGACCAGTGGACATATATAAATATATAAGTATAAGTATAAAGACATCCGCAATGGAATTTCGCCACTGCAGATCCCCCCTGCAACCAAGCAACCCGTCAACTGTCGTCCCTGCCTGCTGAGTCACTTTCTGAGTGATGCTCGCTCGTCGCCTTGGCACAATATTGTTTCATTTTTGCTTTTTGCTTTTCTGTATTCTTTTTTTGGTCGATTATGCCAAGTGTTTGCCATACATTGTTCAGGCATACTATATATACATTCACATTTATGCATATAGATTTATATCCGAATGTTGTGTGTGGGATTTGTCATTCATAGAAAACCGCATTGCTCTAGAAATGTGGAAGAAGCGCATTGAGGACTGCAATAAGTCAATAAATATAATAATACAATATATTGACTCAATGACACAACAAGATCAATTAAAAATAGTATTTGAAAATATTTAAATCTATTCTAAAAATGTTTTAAAGAAACGTTTATCGAGAAAATTAGAAAATCTGTTTGCAACATAAATAAATAATGAACAAACACAAAATATATTTAAAAAATCATTCTGTTGAAAACTAAATATACATATTATCCAAACTGGGCTTTATCAATAAGCGCACTTCAAGTACAGTCATTCATTATTAGCTAAAGCTTGACTATGCACCTCACAACAACAAAAGCAACAACCACAACTACAATAATAATAATAATAATCAACTGTCAGCAGGCTCAGGCACTACACTAGTGGTACAACATAATTAAATATGCAACCAAAAGCTATGTACAATAAACTTAGTCAGAGTTGGACTTTTGCTGCTGCTGCTGCTGCTGCTGGAGGGCTGCCACTAACAGTGGTTTTTGCTGGCTGCGGCTTTATCTTTATCAGCCATGCATCGCCAGTTGCCAGTTGCCAGTTGCCAGGTAGCCATGTTGCCAGTTGCCAAGTTGCCACACTGCCGCCACGTTGCCTGTCGGTTGCTTGCAGCTATTTCCTGTCAGATTTTGCATAAATAATTTTTGATAATCAGAGCTGTGCGACGGGCACATAAATTTAATTAGCAGCATATGCTGCATTTAATTAGCAGTAAGCTCATGACTCTCAGTGCGTCTAACTGTTCCAGCCGCTGCTGCAACTGCAACTGCAACAGTTACCCAGCCTGTTGCAGTTGCATTCGGTGCAAGTTTAATTGAAATTCACACGATGCGAATGCTGCCGCTCATTTGGTAGGCCAACTGCGTGCTGTTGTTGTTTGTACTTTTCATTACATTTTTGTTATGTTGATGCGTTATTATTATTATTATTATTATTATTATAATTTATTATTATAATTCCTTTCTATTTTGGATTTTTTGTTGCGTTGCATAAGCAGCCCAACCAAATGGCAGCCTGTTGCTGCTGCTGTTGCTGCTGCTAATCCAAAAGGGGCTCGTGATACCGCTTGGCTCGCTGCCTCTGCATATGTGGCATGCATAATTAGCAGTCTCGAGTTGAGTGGCGAGATATAAAGAATTTTCATTTTCATTTTTATTCATATTACCAACAATAAATTTGTAATCAAAACACAGATACTCACTTGGCGCATCTGTGTGTGTGCGTGTGTGTGTGTGTGTTTGTGTGTGCCCCACTTGCTAACAGTGTTTTTGTTTCTTTCTTTTCTGTAATTTTTATTATTATTATTTTTTCTTTTTTTAATGAGCCATTAAGCTTTAGATTTTTCTGTTTAGATACGCCCGAAGTTTGTCTATCTCGAACTGAAACCGAGCCACAGGCAATGTGAAGAAAATGCTTGTATGATATTGAATGCGTTTCCACGAAACGAATTAAGTTATTAGATACGCCTGAGCTGGAAAACTGTGTGGCGGGCCACAGAATCAATTTGTGAGATTATGCATATGCGTATCATGTTCTTAGACAGTTGTTAAAATGATAGATGATCTCCACAATGGGAAAGAGTAAAACTACAACAACATGTTGCATTCATATTGTAGATGCGCCGAGAATTTGTACGGGGCAAGCGACAGGTAGGCCAAATAGCTCCGCCTTTAATTCTTTATTTATAACTCAGTTTTTCGCTATGCTAACTGTCTGTCAGTCTGTCTGGCATGTCAACAACAAATGACTGTCATTTAGATACGACAGACAGTTGAAAACTTCATTAAAATTGTGCCCACTATTAGTGCGGCCAGGCAACAGCAACAATAACATTATTAGAATCAACAACAATAGTAACAACAATAACAACAACATAAAAATGTGTTGATTTCCAACTGTCAAAAGTTTGTTTGTTTGTATTTACTATCTTTTATTTTGTTCTGGTTACTCATATGTCTGTTGATTTAAGCTAATTTTAGATGTTGAAAAATACATAGAGTAACATAGAGAGAGAGAGAGAGAGAGAGAGAGAGAGAGCCGTTCTGCAGTTTGCGTTGCATGTGAAAATTTGTTCAAACAACGATACAAATAATAATAAAAAATAATCAACAATATAAATATAACAACGAATCATATTACAAAAGCAGTTAGACAAATAAACAAACAAAAACCGATAGGAGATTACTTCAGTGGGTGAAAAAGAGAGACAAAGAGAGATAGATAGAGAGAGAAAGAGATTGTATGAGGCAGGCAGACGGTCTGACGACAACTGGCGCTGAATTGTGGAGCCGCACAGGAAAGTCATGCAAACTGGCTGACAGACAGACAGACAGACAGACAGACAGACAGATAGTACCGTCTATATTAAGGCGTGTGGTATGGGCAAAAGAGGGGCCGGACTGGGCAGGGCAGGGCACAGCCAGACAAACAAATAATAATAAAATAATAATTGTTTGTCAACATTCGTTTAGCATGTGCGGCGCACATATGAAGAGCTACATACAAGCACATATCTATCTATCTATCTATCCGGCTATCTATCTATATGTCTATCTATATAGACTCGTACTCAAGTACTTGCTAGTTGCCATTGCCCTGCGTAACTGCAAAAAGGGGTGTTTGGTGGTTATTGTTGTTGTTCTTGTTGCCACAATTGACAATTGTCTACATTTTGGCATGAAATGTCATGAACAATTGTAACAGTTACATATGCACATACATATACACAAGCATATACATACATATACAAAGAGAGCGATTCCCATTTAAACTGCGTTTTGCGGTTTCCCGGCTGAGGTGAATGCCACACGGCACGTTAAATAAAAAATAAAAAATTGAAAGAAAAAAAAAACACATACAGAATTGTTTCAACTGGCATTCAGCACGTCATTTGCTTATTCAATTTCATGACACGATGTCGCCACACAACACACGACACACACCGCGCTAGTCTCGCGTGCGTCACATAGCATAGTACAAACATTTCTCAGCCAGGCAACAACGGCAGCAGCAGCAACAACAGCAACAACAACAACAACTGCAACAGCAACAACAGCGCTTCGATAATTGATGATAAATGTTGTATAATTTGACAAAAACACCAGCTGAAGAACAAACGAACCTTAAAAGAAAAATGTGAAACTCAACTCAGCTCAAAAAAAAAAAATGTTAAAAAAAAAATAGAAATAGTGGCACCCGCAATTATCGCTAGAAAGCATTTCCAAATAATTACAACACATTTCCCACAATGCACGTCACATGATAATAGAGTATGCAGCTTATAGCATATTATTCTTTCAAATATTTAGTGGGGCGTGTCTGCGTAATTATGTAGCCAGTAATGGGCATATATGAATACCCTATGAATCCTCTCCTATGCACATGGATGACACACAAGAAACTTAACAGTTGTGTTTAATTATATTCCCCATTATTTTATATGTACAATGTACAACAAATATTTGTACAGATTGTAGTTACAAAATCACGTATACGTCATGTTTAATCAAACGAACCACGCGGCTAAATTGTATTGAAACGAGAAGCCAACAAATGTGACAAATAAAACAAATGGCACAGCAAAAATGAACATCATTTCATATACCAGATATTATTCTATCTACTGTTCCTTAGATATACACTTTGAAGAGTGTCGATGAGTAATTGCCTCATAAAAATTATGTGAAAATTAATTTTCAGTGTTTTCTGTGCATGCTGGCTATCCTCACCGTCAGCGCTACTCGCGGCTATTTATAGACATGGAAAACAACAAATAAAGGCAAACGAGCAACAAAATATTGAAATATGAATGCAGTTGGGGCCGTTCCCGCTGCTGACTTGGGGCACTTGTCGTGGTTCCACCTGCCAAAAATTCAAAAATACACTCGCTACGTCGTCGCTTGACACTTTTGCCATGCACACCAGCCCCACTAGCCCCACCATCGGTCCACTAAGCCCTCTCGGAGATTCTCCCCCGCCCTCTAATTCCCCCGTTGACAGTGCAGTTGTGTGTGTATGTGTGTGTGTGTGTGTGTGTGTGTGTGTGTGTGTGTGTGTGTGTATGTGTGTTGGCTTTCCTTATTTTTCGTTTTTCATTTCACTTTGCGGCTATTTTCGGACTGATGCGCCTTCAAAGCCCGCGTGTTACGTATTAAAATTAGTATGCAATATTTTTGGCTCTTACAAACAAAAAATTGTAATAAATAAAAATAAATACAAAAAAACAACAACAACAACAAATATCATGTGTTTTGTTTTTACTCGCATATTTATTTCTGATGCGTTGAAAATAAACCGTAAATAATCGCGTCGGACGGTCGGGCGGCTTTACAATTAATTCACTTGTACACTCAACGCATACACACATGTATACACGATATGCACATGTATGTATATTTGTGTATGTGTGTGTATACACATACTTATGTATGTATAGATATGGGTATTTCGATCTGTGGTTATATTTATAACGAGTTGCCTGCTTGCACTCGACGCAACAAATTTAAAAATTATTGGTAATAAAAATCCACCTTCTCTCGGCTGCCTGCCATCGCTGCCTGCCCCTCTCTCACGACCCCCTCTCTGTTCGCATTATGCATCATAAAATCTTGATATTTAATATAGTATGTTTTGGGAGCTGTCTCTTTGTCTGTCTGTCGCATCCGTCGTTTGTGGGATTTTAAATATTTAAAAATGAATTATATAAATATGCATAAGTTTAAGTTTAGGTGGGCACAGCTGACATTTAGCTGCTTGTTGGCGCTGTTGTTGTACCTGTCGTGTTTTTTCTCTCTCGTTTTTGTTTTTTTTTTTCTTTTTTTTTAATTTTTTTGGCTCAATTTAGTGATGCATACGCAGCAAGGGGTCGACGATATATAGAAAGACCGCACACAGTTGCCCGGTTAACACCAAAGATGGCTTTTATATTCATGCAATTAGGCTTTCATTAAGCTACTCAAGTGTTGCAGCAGATCAAAAGTAAGAGCATAATGCGTTAGAGATTCGTTGATTATACATATATGGGCAATAACTATTTGTGAAGTGGTTCCAGCTCCCTATGTTGCTTTTGTTAGTCGGGTATTATATGAATATATTTTCGAGGGATATCTCTCATTTTATAGCTCAAGCTTAAGAGCTTTTTGGAAACAATTCATAGATAAAATTTTTTATAGAAATTCATTCAACTTGTTTTTTATTTATTTTTTTATTACAGAGATAGTCAACTGAACCTTTAATTCCACCCATATAATTTGTTTTCTTATTTGTGCTACCCACACATTTTATGCTAACTGAACGAGGTCTTTTATTAATTTAAAATATAGGACTCTACACATCGCATTTCGAAAGTTCTTTATTTTCGTTGCTTGTTGTTGTTGTGTTTTTGATGACAAATTGTCACGAGTGCATTGATGCAAAAAACTTAAATGAAGCGACATGCTGTTGAAATGTCTACACCGCCTTAATTCAAACCCGCCCTCTGGCCAGCCCCCGCCCCCCGCACCGTGCTCCCTGCTCCCTGCTCCCCTAGCCGAGCCGTAGCCCTTGCCCTGGGCTGTTGTACTGTCCACAGCTCGTTGCATGCATATAGAAGATACAAAACGAAGTACATTGCGTGCACTTGCAGATACTTGAGCGTCAACGTCCATTGTCAATTTTTGGGCTCGTCTTTTGCAGCCCATTTGTAGTTGCTGTTGCTGTTGTTGTTGTTGTTATTGCTCGTTGTTGTTTTGTTCTTTCGTGTTCGGCGGCTCATCATAATGAACAATGTGAATGTAAAAACTTGAAAACTAATATGCCGGGCCATGAAAGGAGCAAAGCACCAAGTGACTAAGCCCGCAGTCCCAGACCCAGACCCAGACCCAAAGCCAGACCCAGAACCAGACCCAGACCCAGCCCCAAGCAGCAGCAGCAAAAAACAACAACAACAACAACAACGACAATGGTTAGGTTATCTGGCTACCTCTTTAAATTGTTGTTGCTGTTGTTGTTCTGGCCGCTCTCGGATTACATCCCGAAAAAAGAACATGTGAGCGTCGCTGTTGCAATTGAAAACTGAGCTTGACATTCGTTGTTGTTGTTGTTGTTGCTGCTGTTATTGTTGTTGCTATTGTTTTCGTGCTGTTTTGCTGGTTTATGGATTGCCCGAAAAATTGAACTTCGACTGGCTTGGACTGGGTCTGGTTCGAGCAGGCTTTGGCTGGTTACCGTTAGAAGGCGGCATATCCTAAGTTTTGTCTCGCTTTCCGAGTCTGTCGAGTCTTTGGCATTTTTAGGTCTTCCTGGAACCGTAAGCAATATGTCGCTGCGGGTGCGGATTCCGATTCGGTTCGTTCTAAATTTTGGTTCAGCTTGGCTCGGATCGTAGGGAGCGAAGGGTTTGGGGAGGGGGCTGGATGGAGGGTGAAGTGCCAATTAAACGTGCTGGTTGTAAAACAAGAAAACAAAACGAAACGCAAACGCAAACGAAAATGAAATGAAAGCAAACGAAGCGAGTGCATGGCAGCAATAATTCAATTAGCACTGTTTCGTTTCATAAAAGTATTAGTTGATTTTTTTTAATTAATGTGCAGTTATCATGCAATCCGATTAAGAGGCGACTCCACTCGACTCGATCCGCCTCAACTCAAGTCTTTCGTATTTGCAATGTGTTTGTTATTTGTAGTTCAAGCAAAAAGCAAGTTGTTGTTGTTGTTGGTGTTGTTGCTGTTGCTGTTGTTTCTGTCGTGGCTGCAGTTGTTGTTATCTGCCAAGAATGCTAATTATAAGATTAGTGCAGAGCCCGAACTATGCGCCATGAAGTAGCCGATATCTCTGCATCTCTAACTTGGCTGATAGCGCACACGCACGAGACAAAGGCGGCAAACTGTTGACAACAATGTTGAGCTTGGCTTTGCCAGCCTGTCAACAGATACAGATACAGATACAGTTGCAGATACACACACAGATACAGCTAGAGATCCAGCTGGCTAGACACACGAACCTACATATGTGACTAAAATTGCCTACTGAGTGGTCGTTCGTTTCTCTCTCCATCTTTGCAATATTTATTTCGTATTCGCGTTTTGTTTTATGCATGAAAATGCCAATGTGGAAATGCAATGTTTATTTAAGAAATATGTGTGCAATGTGTTAGATAATATGTTTGGTAACACGCTTTATACAAATGTTTGTATTTGTGCATGCATGCTGTATGTGTGTGTGCGCGTATCTGTGTATCGAGTAACCAATGTGGTTGCCAGCCAGCAATGATTTATAGACTTTGCCACTTTGAGGTTTAGACTGTGAATCAATAGAACGTTACATAACAACGGCAGAGCTTAAAATCTAAAAGCTGTTTGATTTTAAAGCTTTTAAAAAAATTTAATTATAAATTATATCTATTGATATTTCGAGTATCTATTAATAGTATAATTGAAAACGAGCATGAAACGATTAAGATTTTAAGGCTAATAGTAATAACTATATGAAATTCATATTTTTAAAAGCTTTAATGTGCTTTGAAAGCTTTCTCGTCTTATCTCCTTAGGTGCATATATCCATCAAGATTTATTGAAAGCGAGCATGAAAGGGAAACAAATTTTAAGGCTTAATAGAAATAACTATACGAAATTCATATTCAAAAGCTTTAATGTGCTTAGCTTGCATTGTTTCTCGCTTTGTCTGTTTCTTTCTTGAGCAACCTATCTTTAGCTGATATAATTGAAAAACAGTTGCGTCTCATGCGTTCATTTTTTCACATCATCTTTTCGCATCCTTTTTGTCTGCCGATTGTTTCCCAGCAAGTGCAATTTTAGTTGAAAAATGTTTATGCTCAGCCAGCAACAAGAAGACCTTAGCACACATCAGCATCATCATCAGCCGCCAAAAGCCGCAGCAGCCACAACTACCACAAAAACAGAAACAACAACTGTGGTACGTCACCCATTGCAGCATGCAGAGCATATGTGTGTATGTGTGTGTGTGTGCGTGTGTGTGTTTGCCCCATCTGCCACGCCTCTATAGCATCATATATACTTTTCTGTTTTCTCTCTTGCCGTTTTTTTTTTTAATTTTTTATTTTGTATGTCTCTCTGGTATCTGTCGTGTGCATCTCTTGAACTATCAATTTAAATGTCAGTTTAAATTGTTGAATTTTTCATTTCGTGGACTTCGTGCATGAAAACTATAAAATGGGTTTATTGTTTTATGTTTTTTTTTTGTTTTTGTTTTGTTTTTTTCGGTTTCATTTTGAAAACTTTGCTTAGAGAGTTAAAGAGCGAGGCAATGCTACAAGAATGTGTATATATCTACAGATATATGTGTGCATGTATAGAGATGTTCGCTGATATGCGACGGGTGAGGGACTTCGGGGGCACTTTAGGCCATGGCTGACTTTGACTTGTTTTAGATTTCTGTATGGTTCTGTGCACGGTGTATGGGACTGGCTGGCTTTCAACATTTGACAGCAGCTGTCAAAAAAACTTGAAAGAGTTTTGCCGAGACATAGACTTGCGACTTGGCTCTGAGCGTCCAAGAGCCCAAGTAAAAGTTGCCATGTATTTGTTCTCTTTGTTTTTGCCACTTGGGGCGTTGGGCCCTTGTTCTGTTTTTTTTTCGTTTTCGTTTATGGATAAGTAAGTTGAAGTTTCGCTTACCTTTTTTGGTGTTTTTGAGAGAGCCAGCTGAAATATAAGCAAAAGTCAGGAATTTTGTTAGAAATTCTGTTAAAATTAAAAATTAATATATAAAGACTTAAAGTTAATATTGTACTGATTTTAATGTTGCCTGCCTAATTCAAAATACATATACATATATATACTGAATGAAACTTTAACGAACTTTCCGAGAGAGTTGGTAACAAAAAACAAAAACAGCTATGAAATTTTAGACAAATCGATTTCATTTGCCAACGAGACATGGGCTATTAATTTGTCCGTTGTGTTAAAGTTTCGGAACCACTTAAACAGTTTCTGGCCCCCGGACAATAAAGTCTCAATGTGCGAGACCAGTTTTGAGTGAAAGTATTTGTTATTTGTTTTGTTAATCGTTGATTGTTCTTCATCCAAGTTCCCATTGCAATTGGATATCTGGTAACAATAATGTTAAAAAGATTTATGGCTCGAGTTGGATTTCAGTCCGGTTTTCGAGTTCGATCATCGACGCGGGTTAAGTTAAGCAACCCATCGCGAAGCGCTTCACCTCACTTTTTGGAATGCATTTTTTTTTTTTAATAATTTCTATAGATCTTTTGTTTGGCCGTTAAATGGCCGACGCTAATTGCTGCCACCGTGCAGATTATCACAATTTGGCATAACAAAAACATATTTTTGGCAACTGTTGGCCATCAAGTCAACAAGTTATCAAATTTGGCATTGATTGGAATTGGTTTTGACTGCCGGCTCAAAAATAAACACAATGGATTTAATTAACTTGTTGTGTGCAATTAAAATGTCATTAAGTTATTATCAGCTTGGCATTATGAGAGGTTTGTTGCCAAAATGCAATGCGCCCTT
Organism: Drosophila nigromelanica; assembly: GCA_004149465.1. NCBI lineage: Eukaryota > Metazoa > Arthropoda > Insecta > Diptera > Drosophilidae > Drosophila > Drosophila nigromelanica. The sequence goes on from SCDS01000622.1 coordinate 28,830, forward strand.
GACATAAACCGATACGTTTTTCGCGCGGAGGGTTGTCGGGACCGAGGGCAATGTGCCAAAGTCAAAGAGTCAAAAGCAACCCCGGTTTAAACGTCGCGCCTTTGTCTGCCGATTGTCGTTGTCGTCGTTGTTGTTGTTGTTGTTGTTGTTGCCATTTAAAATTGCCAATTATCGATGAATTTGCAAAAATACAAACAGACACTGAGGCAGCAAAAGGGGCGCGGCTGTTGGCAGCTTAAGCGGCTCACAGTCCCTGCTTCCTGTGCACAGGACGCTTGCCTTGTCCTGCCTGTCAATATTTTGCTATTTGGTTTTTGGGCAGGGCTAAAAGTGCTGCGTGTTAGGGTTAGGTATCTCCCCCCATACTTTCTTTGTCCTTGTCCTCGTCCTCGTCGTGTGCTGTGCTGTCTGCTAGAATTATGCAAATCAAATGGCACATATCGATGTCAGTTGCAATATTATTGCTGCAATTCAGCATTTTGCCATTGAAGCAATCAACGTAGATTGTGGGAGGGGCTTTGCGTGTAGCAGGACTTGGGCGTTGTCTACTTGTGGCCAATCCCTCAAAGGATACACAAAGCTAAATTGATTCTTTGACAAGACTGCAAGAAATATTAGAAAATCCTCAATTGTTTTTGGTGAATTTTTTAAATGGTTTCATGATCTTTAGAAACGCCCTTTTTACGCAGTACAAATTGATGAAATCTTGAAAAATGGTAGAAAATATTAGTTGAAATCTGAGCTAGACAGCAGCTGCTTTTTGGGCTTGTTCGCCCTTCGATGTAGCCACACCCTTTTTTTTTGGCCAGCTTCCTTTTGCTTTTCTCAAGACTGTATTTACATATGACTGCGTCTGTCAAAAACTTTCAAGAAAACACAAAAAATTTATGGAAAAAAATGACGCATAAAAAGGGTTTTGCTTTTAATCGAGAAACCTAAGCAAACAGTAGAGCATAAAAGAGTTTTGGAATTCGGCTTGGCTCTGCGATTTCCTTTACGAATCGATGCACAGAAAATGGAAAAGAAATGAAAATAAAAGTAGAAATTAATTCAGCAGTAAATACAATTTACAGGCATAAACGAAGCGGCAACGTCACGCGGCGGCTGCTGCGACTTTTGCTCCTGTCAGCGGCGGCTGCTATTTAAAATTCAAATTACAAATCCTTTTGCTTGGATTGCTGGCAGACAGCCCTTTCATATTTGGCTGGCTTATATGGTCTTAGTTAAAATTCCGCGCACCGGCACAAATTCGACCCCTTGTAAGCCCTCCGCCTGCTCTGCTCGTTGACTTCCTTCGCTCGAACTGAACCCCTCAAGCTGATGTCATTGTCCTCGGATTCAGATTCGGATTCGGATGCGGATGCGGCGACCGCTCCTCATTTAAATATGCGGCTCCGTTTGTATCTCTGTGCGTGAGAAAATCGCCAGCATATTGATTCGATAATTATTAACAGTTATGCGCATATTTAATTGATGTCCCTCCCCGTTGTCTCTGGGTTATCTAACTTGCATTTGCATTGCATTAAGTTGAAGTGCAAATATGCAAACGGCCGCAGAATTTGACAAATATTTGCGCAGCACCCAAAACTGATTGACAGCCAACCGAGAATGGAAATTGTAGGAATAGCAATTGGAATAGGAGTGGGTTAAGCATTTATAAAATGCTTCCCGCACAGCTGTCGGGTCCATGCCCAGAGCAACTTCATTTAAATGTCGCGTAGCTGACCCTTGTCTTCTGCTGGGGTCGGGGTCAACGTCGCTGCTGATTAGCCCAAAATAGAGGCGTAATTAGGCGACTGACGCAGCTCGGAAAAAGGTCAACACACACACACACACACACACTTGCACACAGAGGCGGTGCGCACAAAGGATCAAATGCTTTTTTTTATAGGTACTACGCTGTCTACTATCTAATTTAGTCTTGCCGCCTTTTATATGCTTTTCAGACACATACCCAGTCCCAGTCGCAGTCGCAGTCGCAGTCCCAGTCTCAGTTCCATTTTCATTTCCATTCTATGGCTGAGTGCGTCGCTGTGCATTTGGCAGCGCACCGTTCAGAGTCTTGTTTTTGCATGTGGCGGGCATTTGTTGACGCCAACGTTGATGAATGCGTTGCCACCTCGGGGAGCGCAACTGCAACGCACTTGATCCCAGAACAAGAGCCAAAGGCAAAGCTAGAACCAAAACTGAAACCTAAAAACCAAACAAAACCAAACCAAACCGAACCAAAAACCCTTCGTGCTGCTAAAATTCGTAACCGAGCGAACTCTGACTGAAAGTTGCTGCTCTTGTTATTGGTGTTGCATGTTGGCTCTTTGGCTGCGGCATTAATCAGTTGGCGGGCCTGGGATGGATGGGGTTGGACATGGCCATGGGCCCTGTCTGTCTGGCTGCCAAACTATGCGCCATGCCCACGAGCAGCTCTAGCTCCCATCTATCTCTCTGCTGTTGCTGCCTTATTATTCCACTGTAATTAATAAAGATTAAGCGTTGTGACACAGCCAGCACCAGTGCAGGAGCAGACGGGCAGACGGATAGGCGGACAAACGGACCGACGGACAGACGAGCAGGCGGTTAGACAAGTCAACAAAGTCGAAGCAGACGAGAAGCAGCCAAGTTTTTCTCTGCAGTTCGGGTTAAATGTTTGAAACATTTTTAGTTGCCCTGTAATTTTGGCGTTGACTTGATGCCATTGTTGTAGCTCCTGTTGTTGTTGTTGTTGTTGTTGTTGTTGGACACATGATTATGCACTTGACAGTTTCAATATTTTTAACATAACAAGCAACAAGAGAAAACTGAAAAGATTAATGAAGCAAAGTTTCTAGAATACCAGACACTAAATACATACACATATACCAAAATAATCTTCTTCGATATATATAAATATATATATTTAAGCGAGTTGAAAATTCAATTAAATTTATTAAATAAATTTTTATGCTTATGAATAATGCTTAACATTCTTTTAATTTGTATTTATCGCAAATTATTTTACTATTTATTCATTATGATCATTTATAATATCTCTCAGATATCCGACACCTATATAAATTGGATCCCTAAATGGTTCTATAAATAGATACATGTTTATCACTTATTATATTGGAACCCTAAACGTAACAGCATTTCATAAAATACACATAAAATCGTAAGTAGCGCACATAAATCGTAAACTCTGGATCTTTATGTCTAACTTGTAGTTATTATCAGCTATCGTGTTGCACGTTTTGCATAAAACTCGATACCCAACACGGCCATAACATATGGCAATAAACATAAACTAAGATTAATGCATTCATATATCACTCAATATACGACGAAATGGACCATTAAAACGAAAACTTTGAATATTTAACGAGTGATGTAAAAACAAAATTCGCCTTAATAACTGCGAGAAGCTTATGAAAAAATTTCAAATTGGGTCACAAAGTGCAGCGTTGCGTGTGTGTGTGTGTGTGTGTATCTATGAGATGTATCTAAGTATCTGAGGCTTTATGGAATCGAAATCGAATTGTCGCCTTGTGGGTGCCTCCGACCGACTTTCCGTGCATGTATTGGTGTACTTATAGTTAATTGCACTGGTAATTAATAATGTTATTTATTAGACACACACACACAGACACATGCTTTTATAGAACGACGATGACCTCACCCAAATGTGCGCCGACTCGTGCCCATCTTTGCGCTGCTCTGCTCTGCTCTGCTCTGTATGTGTGTCATTAAGTAAATTAAGTAAATAAACATATGCCAGCGACTGGCCCAACACTGAGCCATAATTAATTGCCAGTCAGCCGGTGCTCGTTTTAGCTGCCTCTGCCACATTGATAGCGACTTACCCCCAGCAAAGCTGACACTGCCACTGCCACTGCCACTGGCAATGCCTTCGCCTTTCTCTTCCTCTTCCTCTTGGCCTTTGCCTTTGCCTTTGCCAACGTCGACTCATCTGCAGCTCAAGCGCGTTAGTTGTTGCGCCCTTTAAGCAGGCGCAAAACGCCTCAACTTGCAGGACTTGACCAGCCATCGAATGGTCAGAACCGGCCAGTATCTGGCCAAAGACTTTTGTTGTATGCGCATTTCAACGCCTTCATTTGCATGCGTTTTATGGCTTAATAGGCACAGGACACGGCTAACAAGAGAAAGGCCGCCGCTTATCTGCTCAACGTTTTCGGCCAATAGATTATTGATAAGCAGCCAAACATCAGCAGCAACAGCAACAGCAACAGCAAAATGCGCATTTCCATTTCATTGACGCCCAAACAAGAAACAAAAAGGGTCTGCATTTTATTTAATTTTTTTTTCTTTTTTGGGTAACCCCTGAAGCAACTTAAGCAGCAAAATGTAGAAAGTTGGAAGAAGTTTTTGCTGTTCGCTTTGTTTTTATTTTATTTTTTTTTTTTTTTTGGTTTTTATATTTTCGATAGCAGCTTCCACGTAATTGCGCGAAGAGCTGAAGTTACTGTTTTTTGTTGTTGTTGTTGTTGTTGTTTGGGCCACGTTTGCGCACTTAACTTACGCATATTGCGGCACCCCATCAGATGTGACCACTGGCCACAGGCCCTGAAACTGGAACTGGATCCGGAATTGTGTTGGGCACTCTGACCGGTCCGGCAAATTGAGACACAACTCGACAGAAGCGGCAACAAAAGCGTTTCATTTACTTTTATTGTACTAGCACGATTTATTGAAATTGTTTATCGATTGCTGTTGCGAGTGCGTGTCATACTTTGTATACCCTGTATTTTATGCAAATGCATTAAAGTAAGAAAGGTCTTTATAGGTCTTTATGTATTTGCATACTTGATAATCGCGTAAGCTCAATTCAAAAACGATTTCAAAAACGGTTATAGTTTTTTACATTCTACTTCGTACTGGGTATCTTAAAGTCAAGTATTTTAAATTAACTTGTTTACTCTTAAGCTTTACTAATAAATTTAACTTGAAAATAACGTTGACACTAATGAAAAATCAAAGATCACTCAAGATAAAAATTTTAAACAATAATAATACTTTACGATCGTATTGTATAGAAAATAATTGACGTGTTTATAGTTTAAATAACGGTAAAGTAAATGTTTTATAAATATATATTATGAATCATTTGTTGACACGATTGCTGAACCTGTTGTTAGGATATTGTCTTGAAATCCATATTGTATTCTATTTACGGTAGTGCATGATGTTTTAACTTATGGAACTCAATATGCTAACTTTTGGTTTTTATGGCTTTGCTGGCATTTCAAACTTATATCCAATTATGCTAATTATACGATTGTTGCTGCTGCTGCTGCTGCTGCAGCCGGTCAAATGAAGATTTGCGAATCATATTTGGCGTTTAATATATAAACATATATACATATGTGCACACTGTGCCGATTTAGTCAAACACGTTAGCACATTTGTCAGCCTAATGTCGACGCTTTTTGCCGGCCACATAAAACTGTATATCAATAACAGAAATTGCCAATTGATAGACGAGTGAGTATCGACGATATCTGCTCAGATCGAGGCATTGCATTTAGAAACTGGCCTGTGTGTGTAATCTGAACTATTTGCATATTTATAAGTATTTTCCATAGGAGCCGGTACACGCCAGCATGTCTCACTGTCGTCCGTCAGTTTGTCCAATTTATGTTAATTGCATAGAGCTATGAAATTAATACTTTTTATCGCTTGCTCAATCGCCGCGAACTTGTAGCTCACATGTTAGCTGTAAATTAAGTTGACAACTTGGCGCTGCCGCTGACACAGCTCTCAACTGCTCAACTGGTCAACTGCTCCACTATCCAACTGGCCTCAGCTGGAGTCCAAGTCTTGGCTTAAAGCTGATCAGCCGCACAATTGAAATTAGATTGTTGCATAGATAAATCAGTTAGTCAGCTGCCCTCTCGTTAAGATCAATTATGATTTAATATACTGAACAATCCAAGCCTTGACCACTGACCACCATTGTCAGTTTTGAAGCTTGGCTCATATCAATGGCTTCATAAAATATTCAAATGTCAAAACTCTCGAAACTCTCGCTGGCAGCTGTCCGGCGTAAAATGTCCGCTGTTGATGACGACTTCAATTGACGTTGCCAGCACGCATAAAATGCTTGGCAATACTCCTGGACATAGATTTGAGTGAGTGTGTTTAGCTGACAGGCAGTCAGCATTGAGTTGGGCCGTCAGTTCGTCAATGCGTCAGTTGGGTACACTTTGCTACGCAAATAGTAGCCGCTATTTAAACGGCAAAACGCAACTACCATTAGCTATGAGCCAGGGGCACCGTCTGGGCCCGGGCCAATGTTTGTCTACGCTTGGCTGCCTACACGTTGGTTGGCAGTTGGGCCTGGCCAAGACTTTTGCCACCGGTTCGACTCCGATTGCTGCTGTCTTCTCTATTATTTAGCAAATATTTAGAATATTCAAGCAACAGCTCCAACGGCCACTTGGCTACCGCGCGCGCTTTGGCAAACAAATCATGTGCATGTGGAGGATCGAACTGGAGAACTAAACGTCGAAGTTTTTTTTTTTTGTTTTTTTTTTTCGTTGCTTATTTCTTGTTTAAATATTTAAGAGCGCGAGCTTTTGTTTAATTTGACCGGGGAGACTGTGAGTGTGAGTGTTTGTGCATAATGCACGCCTTCTGGCAAGAGCAAAAAAACAAACTTTCTATAAATATGATTGCGAACCTGAAAGCCACCTGCTGTTGCCATTCCAAGCTGCCAAGCTGCCAAGATGCCCGGCTGCCGTAATGGCCTTTAACCTCTTTGAACTGGTCAGGCGCAGGTTTGGAGTGCGCGCACAGTAAGTTGGTAAGTTTTGTATCTGCATCTGCATATTGGCCAGACGACGTTGTTAACAAGCTTGTTAATAAATTACAAGCAAAATGGCCATAAAAAGTGCCAGGCATAAATCAATGACGCCTCCTCTGCCTCGTGGGCACCGTTCCTTGTCAAACCCCCCCAACCCACCCCCCGGGCTGTACCTTTGGCTTATGAGTTTGCTCAGCGCTCAGCTGGCAGCTTTAACAGCCAGCAACTATCGTCTGGTAACTAACTGGAAACAGCTCTTTGCCTATGCATAAATAAATAAATAATAGCAAGTGTGGACACAAAACAGACAACGGACAACGCAGTCGAAACTTATGTATAATGTGCTATCATTGAAATTGATAGAGCAGAAAACGAAAATTATGCTATGGCAACAAATATCGAAACTAAATAAATTCAAATTAATCAAATGGAAGCGGCCCCAACAACAACGCACGGAAAATACTTCATTAAAATGCGCGACATGCATAAATCAATTCAATTAGTGGGCATTATGCTGGACCTTATCTTTATTTTTTCTTTTCGAGTTTTTTATTTTTTTGGAGATTTGATAAAAGTTGAATTCAGCAACATTTTAGAAGCTGGTCGTAAAGGTGGGTGTGGTTATGCCAAAGTCATATAAAGCAGGAAATCTCTTGAAATAGTTCTCAAAGTTTACTTAACCTAAGCTGAGTTCATAACATCTAAAAAATAAAAAGTTAACTGTTAATATTAAGTTATGTTCAGGTAATGAACTGATATCAACCTCTGATCAAATAGACCACGCCTGTTTTTTTTTACGACATATGTAAACTCTCAATGCAGTTCAGTGTCCGACAGTTATTGCATGCGAAATGCAAATGACATTTAGAGAATTCATCTGGCCGCAAGGAACATCGTTATATTGCTCACTTGGCTCAATTTTATGGCCCTGCTTATTTTGTGTCATAAAAAAAACATTTTCAACACATAGTTTTTTAACGACAAGTGACTATAAAAGTGCTTGGCAACAGCAGCAACAAAAATAAATAATAGCAACAAGAAGACAACAATAATGAAAACTTACCCAGCATTTGCAGTTTGGAGCCCAAAAGGCGTTGGCGTTTTTTTTTTTTTGTGTGATGGCGACTGCAATAAACAGAGTGGAGAACACAATGTACAAATTATAATAATGATACGTGAATGTGTGTGTGTGTGTAAGCTATATAGAGCTACAAAGTAGTATTTGATATATGTATGTATGTAGAAATAAATGTATTTGGCAGGGGCGCCTCCCGTTTAGATTTCTGTATTAAATTAGCTAAAATTACGTTAAATTTATAAAGCCAAGGCACACACACACAAAACAGACGCCATGTCATGTCAGATCATTAAGAAAATATGGTCAAAAATGTTTCAATTAAAAAACCAAACTAGACGAAGGCATTAAAATACAAACACTCACACACACACACACACATACACGCACACACACACGCAGATTCACACAGAACTGAATGAAAACTGATTGTAGGCGGACAAGTTTGCCATAAATTGTGTAGGCTACTTTACTGTCAAGTCATTAACAGCAACAACAACATAAAAAAAAAGAAACAACAATAGCAACAACAGTGTGGCAAGTGAATCATTAACAACAAAGGCAAGCAAAACATGAAAGAGAATTATCGGTTTTATCTGCTGCTGTTTTACTTACACATCTGATCATTTTCTACGGTAACTTAAGGTTGCATTTGCATGCACATAAATATAAAGCTTTGGTTTTTTTTTTTTTAATTTATTAATTTTGAACAAAATATTCAATTGTACTTAATTCAAAATTGTTGACATTTGATTCCGTTTTGCATTTGCCGTGTTCTTTATTTGGCGAATCTGCTGTGCAGTCTGTGACACGTGCCCTGACAGTTTGTGCAAATTATTTGATGGTCCATAACATTTTGTAGCGCATTTGAATTAAAAAGTGGTTTTTATATCTTTTAGCTTGTCATAAAAAATAGACAAACACACATTCACACACGCTTACACACACACACATCGTGGTTTGGTTTGTGCGCGCCTTTGGGCGGCTTTTTTTATGACAGGTGCAATAAACTTCTGCGGATTTGTGTGATGTGCGCTCTCAATTTCTCAGATTTTATTTTTTTTTTAAATTTCTCAATGAGTGTTAGTCAATTTTATGCATAGGCCACAGTTGGCGTCGGACAACGGAAACTTAATGGTTTTGAAAACTGACGGAGTTCGCTGTGGTTCAAATCACCATTGAAACGCATAAAACTCGGGCAACAAAATTATTTCGTTATTGGTTTTTCAATTAAAGTCATGAGATTCAATATAATAAAATGGGTTGTAATTCAGTTTAAATATATGATGAACAAATTTAATAACTACGCTAATTAACAGGGAAACCTTAAAAATAACTTGAAATATTTAAAATTAATATTTTATGATATTATAAAATTATAAATTCTTTTGAAAGAGAACATTGCGAGAACAATATGAAACATCATCTTTTTCTTCATAAGTTACAACATAATTTCCATATAATCCTAAGCAACAATAAAAAAAACCTAAAAACGTAGAAAACTAAAAAATTGCTTAGAATATTTATTATTAATATTTTATGTTAACAAAGACACAATTTTATAATATTCTTTTGAAAAAAAACATTGGGAGAACAATATGAAGTTAGAACATAATTTCCATATAATCCTAAGCAACAATAAAAACCTCTAGATAACTTTAAATTCTTTCAAGTTATAACATAAACAATTTTTTGAAAATTTTTAGTCTTACATAGCTTTTAAAAACCGCTCGAAATTAAAAATCATCATCAGAAAGTAAAAAAGACGAAACTTGTTGTTGTTGTTAATTTTTTGTGCACGTCATGGCCCAATGGCTTGTGTCAAGGCCCAGACACCCACAATGATGACGATGTCGGCACACTATAATGGAAAAATAAATCTTCAGCATCGTACAAAAACAACAAAAACAACAACTTCGAGACCAGCAACAACAGCTACGAAAAGTTAAAAGCCATGTAGCTAACAAAATTTTGAAAAGGCGTTAGATTCGTTGCGGGCTCGAACGTCGCGCGTCTCGCGCGCGTTTTTCAGTTGCGCACATCAAAGCGTTAAAAGCCGCTAAACAAAATGCCCGCACTTGGCACTGAGTGTGTGTGTGTGCGAGTGTGTGTGACTGTGACTGTGACTGTGTGTGTGTTTGCAACAACAATTCAACAAATGCCTAATTGTCTTGGCGGCACTCGTAAAACCTACAAAATTATTACGGCTGCAAAGGAAAAAAATAAATAAAATAAAAATAAGAAGAAGAAAGAAAAACACGAAATAACGCGCCACTTCACATGTTGAGATCGTTTGGATCGGGTTCGCAACTCAGAGAGCAACGGGGCGACAAAAGTGCCAAAGGGTAAACTAATGACAGTTTAATTTACTCCCATTGCGATGAAGTGTAACGACTCTCAAAACTCAATTAGACCCGGCCGGCCGGGCAGGTAGCTGAGCCAACTCGGTGAATCGACGCTTTTGGCCAAATGCGGCTCTAATGCGACACAGCCGACTGGTGCAGGTGCAACATTTGACTCAAAAATGCATAATTTTAAGGCTTTACGAGCGAGTCCCCCCAAGGGACAGCAGTGGGATCGCAACATCTTCCCTCGGCCATCTCAATTAATTCGCCTAGTTTATGTTTATGGCGCTCTTCGACGCATATTTCTGGGCCATAAGTTTCGATAAGAACGGCAACTCCTTTAGCATAATGACCTTTTACGCAATGCGTATCTCACAGATAGAAAACTGCATAGTTCGCACACAAGTACTAGAGTAGAGTAGAGCTATATATTCATATATATATATGTCTACCTCTGACTTCCACTACGACTCCGACTCCGCCTGTGACTTGTCTGTGAAATTTATGTTATTAGGCTCGTAATTTTCAACAATATTATTGCATTTATGTTTCGTAGGCGATGCGCTTAATGAGTTTTTCAGTTCGTCTCCTTTAGCGCTCTTTGTGCCACAAAATTTATGCACCGGCATTGTTTATAAGGCCTCAACGGTGGGCGGTTGTGTTTCCAGTTGCCAGTTAGTCGGTTGTATTTTTAAGCCATTAAATTGCGAGATGTGTTTTGAACTGTTTAGGGTTTTTAGCATTTTTATAGCAATGCCGCAACTCGCTGTTATTGTTGTCGCTGTTATGGCTGCTGCAACGCCCATGCGGTTGTTTTAGTTGTTGTTTTTGTTGTTGTTTTTGTGTGGGCGTTAGCAAGAGGTTGAGCTCTGAAGGATCTCGGCAATTGAGACGGGCACTTAACATGAAAGACAAAGTCATCAAGCTAAGGCTAATTGGCAGCTCTAAGAGCAGCTGAACTTGAAGTCTCTTAATCATTGTCTAGTGCAAAAAGTACTCGCTTAATATCATCTTTCGATAATCTTAAGCTTGCAGCTGTTTAGTTCAGCGTTCGGGAACAACAAATTGCCTAGCATTGATCCTATCACTCACTCATGCGGTATGCAACAAAGTATCTTTCACTTTTCACTTGCAGCCCAGCACAGACCGCATTGGGCACCATCAAAGTCAACCACAAAGCAACACCAATCCATCAAGAGCCGAAAACACTAAAAACTGAAACTGAAAAAAACTGCACTTAAGCGAAGCCGTTATGCTCCAATTTTGAATGCTTTTCAGTGGCTGCTTAGACTGGTGGCTGCTGCTATTTAGGTGCACTTCCTTATCGATAATGCCGCAGTTGCCGCGTGGCCTTTCACAGCACGTCAAGAGGTAATGTGACGCTGTCGTGCCAGGCGAATTCAATTAGAAAATACAAAAGGAACAGGAACCTGACTGACAAAAAGGCATTCTAACTAAAAGGCATTCACCTGTCCAGCAAAATAACTACACACACACACACACACACACATACGTGTACAGCTGTCAATATGTTGGCGCCAAACGAGAATTTTGTTCGAGTCAAAGATCCATGGCCATCCATTAAATGCCTACCGTCAAATCATAATTCATTTTTTGCCCCTACCACTTCGTCTTGCTCTTCCTCAACTCGAAGTTCCACTCGGCCCGGTTCTTTATGCTGTGTATTCTTCAGCTATTAGGCGCGGCCACTCCTAGACACGCAGACCCATAAACCGGGCAGCTGTGGGCACAGGTAGGTCCAATCTATGCAGCCAGTTTGCACCTTGCGCGACTGTGAGCATAAAAAAAGAGAGACCCCAACGAAGGCAACAACGACAAACGATCCTCACTTATTCGGTTGCATCGCCCGCGGCGCAAGGAAGGTTCATTGATACTTTGTTGCAGCAGCAGCAGCAACAACTCAGGTGCTCAATCAAAGGTAATTAATGGGCAATCGGAATTTCATAAAGAGCCAAAGGGAGCTACAAAGTTAAAGATGCAGATCCGGACCGCACCGCCCAGTTGCTTGAATGGAGCCTCCTTTTCCTTCTACCTTATTTTTTTTAGCTATTGAAATGTCAGTTTTTCATATATGTGTGATTGCCTTGGCTAATTTGCTATTTGGCCGGCGTGCAATTTGCAGATACAGATACATTTACACACACAACTGGCCAGCGCCAGCCAGCCAGCCAGATGCGGCCGCAGATACAGCAACGAGTGCATTAGCCAACTTTGTTGCCGTCTTGCAGCTCGTTCCCCAAATACCAAATACCGAATACCAAATAGCAAATAGCAACTGCCAAAAAGCAAAATCAAAAGCAAAAAGGCGACACGAAACTTTATTAGCCCGTTGACGCAAATTAACGGTGACCGCTTCCATTTCGCATTTCAAAGCGTCAAACGGCCACAACTGCTGCCAATGGGTTTTCTGCTTGGATACGTCGGTCGGCGAGCGGAGTGCGGGAAGCGGACTGAACTACCGGCACCCCACGGCTGCTGCCAGCAAAATAATTTGTAAATGTCAGTGCATTTTGACAGTTTGCGGTGATGTTTTTCAAATTACAATTTACAACAGCAGCAAAGAAAAACTCAAACATAAATGAAAACAATTTTCGCAAAATGTAAATGCAAATAAAAAAAAAAGAACTGAAAAAAAAATGAAAACACAAATTTTAATTTCAGTTTTCATTAATTCTTGCTTTTGCCGTGATATTTTTGCCACTGGGAGACTATCAAAAATATTTTACATTTGGATTGTTAATGGATTTGAAAGATGGAAATTGACGTGTGACAAGATTGTCGGTGGCATATGATCACGTGATAAGCACGCTATGTAGAATTATGTATTGCAAATGTAATGCATTTATGTTATATTAAATAATAATATATGCATTATAAAAATATATTCATAATTTTAACAATCTTTGCCAATTTAATGCAGAAATAGATAAATCGCGGACATATATCGCCAATCTTTTGACACTTTTATAGTTATAATCAAAGTTTTTATATATATATATTTTAATTATCTAGTTTTATAGAGAGATGAGTTTCGACTTTTAAAATCAATACGATCGTTTAAGCGTTTGTGAAAGGCCTGGATGGGCACTTGAGATGCCACTTTCACCTGGTCAACTCTAAGTGCAGCTCTGGCTAATTNNAACGAGAGCTACAGACTGGCCAATAAAATGTCAGAGAGAGAGAGAGAGAGAGAGAGAGAGCCATGGAAAGAGAACAATAAAATGTGTAAATAAACGTTGGGTGTGGTTAAAGTGCAATTGAGACCAAGTCTGGTCAGGAAAAGCACGCGGGAAAATTAAGTTCAAGTTATTTTAGAACAGATTACAAGGCAGAGAGAGTGAACTGAAGCCAGGCAGAAAGGTGGAGCGTCCAAATGCCAAACAAATGCGATAATAGTTGGCAAAGTCAATGGCTAGACAGTTAAACCAACAGCAACAACAACAGCAACAGCAACAACAGCAACAGCAGTACCAGCAACAACATCAACAACAATAACAACAGACCGAAAAAACAACAACAACGAAATTGTTGAAAATTATACTAAATTGGCTTCAATTATTGTATTAATTTGGGTTCCGTGTTGCTTTCCGGCTTATCCCTTTTTTCCACGTTGTTGTTGTTGTTGGTGTCTCGTTGGTTAGTTTTGTTTGGTATAACTCTGAACAAGACGACCGCCTGGCGACTGGCGACTAGCGGCTGGCAACTTGGGATTGCAATCATTTCGTTTCTAACTTGGTTTTGGCATTTCGAGGGGCCACTTGGCCAACTTGGCTTGGACTTCATTCTGTTCCGTTCAGGCCGCTGCTTAGTTGAGTTATTTCAAAATTATATTAGACAGCAGCCTGCATGAAGAAATGCCAACTGCAGCTTGCCATTGCATAGCTCTAGCATTAGTTATTGTTGCTGTTGTTGTTGTTGTTGTTGTAGCTGCTGTTGTTGGCCTCAGTGTCGTGCAGGAAGCAGCGCCATGGCGCTGGCCAAAAGGAAGCTGACGATTATGGCTCATATGAGCGATGTACATGTGTATGTGATTACTGGTTTTTGGTATTAGTGGCGACTCGCTTGTTTTTGTGACTGGCTCTCTGAGCTTGGGTCTGGGTCTGGGTCTTGGTCTGGGTCTTGGTCGCCATCGGTGTCTTGTTGCGCATGTGTGCAGCGACTGGGAATCAAGTCAAGTCCAACCACAGCCGGAAGAACTTCGTCGCCTGACATTTATCTTGAAACTGATTGTTAGACAGCTGCCAAGCTGCGAAGTAAATTTGCGGCTCTATTCGCTATGTGATTTGGGTAAATAATTACATCTTAACCAAAATAGTTCAAAATCCACCAATTTGTGTTTTAATTAAAATTCAGTTAATTAGAATTCTTTATATATGCAAAAATGCAAATAGAACTTAAAACAACCGTATAGAATATAATCATGTAATCTAAATTCAGTGATTGTGATTGTTTCTAAATAAAACTATAAAACAAAATAGACTTAAAAAGGTCTGATATGGTGTATAGTTGCGGTGTATTTAATTATATATCATATTGTATTTTATATATTATTTGTGCGAAATTTTATTCAGATAAAGTAAAAAAGCAAGTAATTGATTATATTATTATTATTATTATTATTATTATTATTATTATTTTATTTGGTTATTTATTATTATTATTATTTTATATTATTATTCGTATCTTTATTTAAGTGTAGTCAACCTAATTTATGTTCTTTCTAATTTTTCAAAAATGCATTTCTTAATTATTGTTTGTGTGTGTTTTGGTTAACTAATATAAGTTTGTAAATTATTATTGTTAATCATCCGCTTGTATTTATTGTTTTTATTTAAAATAATTTAAGTTAAAATCTTACACACACAGTTGTTTCCGCTTGAATAATTTTAAAAATTAACTGTGTAAATCTGCGCTTTATTTAAACTAAAGTTTAACTCACCAAATCGACTACAATTTTGTCGGCCGCTGCAACATTCAAGTTGGAAATTTAAAAGGTAGACACACGAAATGTTCACAGAGCCAACAATTTTGGGCATCGCACAAATCGACAAATCAACGAAATGCAGAAATGCAAAGTCGAAAGTGCAAAATGCAAAATGCAATTTCCTCTCGAAATGTTTCCGTAAAAAGGTCACAAAACTTTTGCCGTCGCAAATTGGCAAGCCAAACACGATTGCAACAATTTATGCAGCTTAGCAGTTGGCAGTTCTCAATTGTTTCAGTTAACACACAACACACAGAAGTCACTGCAAATAGTACGTAATATTTTGGAGAACCGCTAGGATACGTTATTCAAATCGTATGTTGAAAGAGCACGCGTGCAAAAGTTCTCTAGTGAATAATTCTCTGGTTGTGGCTGCCGCGCGGCACGAAAGCCGAAAAGCGAATGCGGCAACGGCAACTGGGTTGCTAAAAAAGCGACTCGGACTCGCAATCGGCATCGGCATCGACGTCAAAAGCGGCAACGGCAACGGCAACGGCAGCTTTGGTCTTATAGGCCGGGCGGCACAATTTGCAGTCGCTGCTGCGGTCGCGGCCGCTGCTGCTGCTGCTGCTGACGTCGTCAAGCGGGTCGAGACCAATACAAGCTCCCCTCTGCGATTGTGTGCGTGTTTGTGAAATTGCAATTTTGTCAGCAGCTGCAGCAACAGCAAACAGCAAACAGCAACTGCAACATGTTGCCCGAACTTTTGTTGCCTTGCAGCTTTGTCGCCCAGAGAACTCACCACAGTCGCCGCTGTTGCTGATGTTGCTGTTGCTGTTGCTGTTGCACGTGTTTTGGCTCAGGATTAGCCCTAGAACACACACATAACGTAGTTGTTGTTATTGTAGTTGTTGCTGCTGCTGCTGTTGCTGCTGCTGTTGCTGCTGCTGTTTGTGGGCTTGTCGCCTGACTGACATTTCCTTTTGACTTGGATGCACCTACGTGTGGCAGCAGCAACGGGGCGAGCAGGTTTCACTTAGCCAAAGCCGCTGCTGCCGATCGAAGGTGACATTTGCCAGGCGCTCAAAGCTCAACAACTGCAGCGCAATGAGAGAGCCCCGTTCTGCGGCTCGACATGCGCACAACGTTACACGAGGAGGGGAAAACTGTTGAGCTAGCGCTCGAGTGATTCGTTGAGTCGGTGAATCGGTGAATCGTTGACTGAGTGAGTGAATCTCATTTCTCACATCAGTCGCCAATTGGCAATTGCATTGTTTTTGCGCGACACCCACTTTCAGCAGCAACAACTGCAATTATAATGGGTGGGTGTTGCTGCCATTTAGCTGTGCTGCATGCAAATCATGCGCTAAATAAAGAATTCAGATTCCGGATTGATGTGAGACTCGAGACTCGTTCTGAGGTTGCCTCGTCTGTTAATTAAATGCCAAATTATAAATAAAATTAAGTGGACTTGATAAACTGATATTGAATGCAAAATATTTTTTATATATTCATATTTTACAAATATTCAATAGCAACCAGCAGCCATCAATCAAATTGCGGCTAGTCAATCAGAATAACAGCAGCACCAACAACAACTGCGCATTTGCCAGCAGATGTGCCTCAATCTGTGGCAGGCAACACGGCGTATGCGTATATAAAAAAAAACAACAACAAAAAACAAAAACTTTTCTGTGTGTGCTTGTCACAATTTGTGTGGTTATTTGTTTGTTTGTACAGTGAGCTGTGCTTATAATGCATTGGGGGGTTGCTTGATAGCAACACCAACAATTTTGTGGTCTACTCACACACGCACGCAGACAAGCTGGCAAAAGTTTCTGCAGCAGCAGAGACCATTAGAATTCATGGCAGGCACCGTTTAGAGCAAGGACCAAAAAAGGTGGCAACAACAAACTGATGTACGAGTCCTGTGTCCTGTGTGCTGTGTGTTGACGCCCATTTCACTCAGCAGCAGGTCACATTTTCTTTGGCTAATTACCACAGACACGCCCAGCAGCAACACTTGTTTGAGTTGCAGTTCCTCTTCGCGTATCTTTATTACATAATCTCTGCGGTCGGAGACCACAAAATAGACAAGAATTTATTTGCTCACCAATCAACAGATTTTCAACGAGTATTTATGGCATTTCCTTTCGGTAGGGAAGCGGCAACAACACATGTTCCCATTTTCACATACCACGCCACAAAGACATAAGGGTGGGGGGACATAGGCGCAGGGAAAAGGATAGCGATCTGCTGCAGACAGACAAAGGGTCGCATATTTTATTACATCACAAGAAGGCAAAAAGGAAGCACAAGCAGCGCAATAAGCAATCACAGACGGCTGAACCCACGCGGCTCTGACTGAAAACTGAAAGTGCCACGGTAGCCTATAGACCTACTTACAGGCCAGACCTATACAGAAGACAGTTGGCTTAAGAACAGGGGCTCGTTTCTCGCTCCTCGTTCCTCGTTGCGCGTTTCTCGCTCCTGCTGCACGTCCCAGCCATTGTTTCGCTTTCATTGCCGTGGCAGCGGAAAGGGGCAGCGACAATAAATCAAAGACATAAAGTTGAATGCACCGGCGAGCGAACGGATGCAAAAGTCGTCGCTTGGGAACCTGAAGCTGAAGCTGCTGTTAGCTCTTGATGTTGATGTTAACCCTTGCCTACCTCAATGCCGAGTCCAAGTCCGAGTCTTGAAAGGCAAATCCGAGTCGCATGGGTAAAAAAACAAGAAGAGGAAAGGGAAAGCAGGCAGTGAGGCAGCCAAGTGACGCTTGAGAAACGTCAGCTGAGCGAAGGCGATGGCCACAAAGGGTTCAACAGCAACGTGAAGAGACGCGGGGCAAGACGCATTCGTCAACCAACAAGATGAAATGATGATAATCCCCCTTTAATTTGTTTGTCTGTGCCACAAGGACGAAAGGGTCTTGGCAGCAGTTAAAGTCGGATTCGGATTCGGAGTTGGAGTTGTTATTGGGTTAGCCAAATGCCGCAGCCTGCTGATGCTGCTTTGCATTTACAGATAAATTCTTATTGCGGGACAAAGCGCATCGAATTTCCAGCCAGAGGAAAAGCATTTGCTCGATTAAAACCAAGTACGTTTACCCGAAAAGGGTTCGGCCAGCTCTTCAAAACAAAAAAATGGCATAATTTGCTTAAGAAAACTTTTCCAATTTATAAATGACAAACAAAGCGACAAAAAGGGGTAAAAAAAACTCAGCATAATGAGCAAAACTTGGCGACAACTTTCAATGGGGAGTTGCCAAATGAACGGCATTTTTCTTGCTCCCCTCGCAGCAAACGGAGTTTTTCTAATTAAAGTGCCGGCCATTTGCATAAAGGAGACGAAGATGGATAAAAAGGAGCAGCCGTTTATGCATTAATCAAAAGATCAGCTGAAAATTAAAAGCATAGCAGCTCAAAGCAAAAGGTACAGCGCAAAAGAAACTGCCCCAAGTAGAGAAACAGCAGCAACAACTCAAAATGAAAAAGGATTATTATTAGGAGCGAATGGAAATGAAAGGGGGCATTATCCGGGTTGAAATTAATTAACAAAGCGCTGAGCAAATGAAATGAACTTCAGAGTATTTGCGCTAAGTGAATTCTTTATCTTTGGTATAGAAAAAGCGAAGTGCAGAAATTATAGATATAGATAAATAAAAATAAAATAATAATAATAAATTTAAAACGATTTTTAAGGAAATCTGAGAGTTCTTTGAAACAGTTCAATTTCAAGCCCTCAAACTCGAAGATATATGTTTGTGTTTGGGCAAATCCCATTTCATTATAAACAACACAGAAAAACTTCGTGGTAGCATCATCAAATTTTAAATGGGTCACCATCACTTGATGCATGCGATAAATTAATGCGCATTTACAGAGACGTGCACACACACCTTTATTTACGCAGTTAACAATCACACACACATACACACACAGAGAGAGACCCATCATGAGCATCATCCACATTCACATCATCATCATCATAAATATATAAACACATTTCACTTTGCTGTTATTTTGCTCCGCTGTTGTTGTTTATATACGAAATGAGCATTTTTCCTTTTTCTTTTTTTTTCTTTGGTTTTTTTTTCAGCTCTTTCGTTGATTTTTAATGATGAAACATTTCATTGCCATTGACTGGCACCGACCCCAGCCTCGAAGCCATTCCCCAAATGCTCTTGTCAGTCCAGTTCTGAAAGCTTCCGCTCCACGCCACTCCCCTTTGCAGTTGAACCGCACGAAACTGCAGCGTCACCTGCACCACCCAAAAACAACCGAGAACGAGATCCACTGGACAAGCCAGTTGCAGGTTCATTCGACGTGGATGGGAAGCTGGTGCGGATTTTAAGTGGTCCTTGATAAGCGGCCGGCCAGCATGATGCGAATGCCGTAATGCGCTTTACTAAAGAACACTGAAATGCTGTTCGCTCTGATTGTTTTTGTTTTTGTTCAGCCGTTTATTTTAAAGCACACTTTCGGCCATCCCAACTGATGGAATATCAATATTGGGGCAACCACAAAAATAAAAGCAAAAGAGAGAGAAAAAATAAAACAACCAATTTAATTTGATAGTCGCAAGCACTGAGATTGGAGTTGCTTTTTGCCTGGTTGCGATGGAAATGGCGTTAAAAATGCCACTGATTTAATTTATTGAACGCTCTCAGGTGCTCGACGATATAGAGTTTCCATTAAGAAATTAAAAGAGGTGCTCACAAGTTGACATTAACGGCTGAGTAGGGTCTCGACTCTGGATTAAGTAATTAATAAGTGCAGAAAATGTACAAGAAATAAATCGAAAGCCCATAAAAAATAAGTCATAAAAGCCCCAAATATCAAATGAATTGAATTGAATAAATTTTAATCAAATTCTGCGATTGAATAACTTGTTAACTGAATTTAATTATCGAAAAATGTCTAACAAAAGTTTTAAAATACATACATAAGTTTTAAGTATATAATATTGAAGTGTATAATATTGATTTAAGTATACATTAAAATTATAAAATAAATTTAAATTTTAAAAATAAATTACCCCCATAAAAATCAGACAATACATCAGTTGGTTAATAAATCACCTGTTAAACATATAACACCTATTAAAAAAAATCAAAAATAATTTTCAAAAAAATATATATATTTCTAGGAAACAAAATGAATTTACATAGTACGGAAATAATTATCAATAAATAGTAATAAGTGTTAAAATTAATACAATAATCGTATCGATTAAGCAGACTGTAATAAATTATGTTTAAAACTATGACTTACTTTTTGATCAATTTATGCATTGGACTCCCCCCACTGCTGGTGGGTGTGTGCGTGTGCGAGTGCGTGTGTGAGTGTGTAGATTTTGACCCAGCGAATGTTGACACTTGTTTTGATTTTGTACGCTTTTTGCGCGCCATTGAATTAATAACGATTTTCTGTATTGAAGGTGCACTCAGTTTTTGTTTTTGTTTGTTTGTTTGTTTTTTGAAATAAAAACTGATTCTAGCGTCTGGCGCCCCACAACCCCCCCACGTCTAAACTCTCTGTCAACACAACACAGGGACACGCGCACAATTCACCAACACATACGCACTTTGAACAGTTACAGTTAGTGGCTAACAAGTTGAAACTGACCAGACAGACCAGACACCAGACAGCCAAGTGGTCCACGTTCCAGTCCCGAACCAGACAATAAAATTTGCGCCATAAATCAATTTCAAGTTGCAAAGTCGTCGTCGCTCGTCGCTTGTCGCCGACTGCTGCTGCAAGTGTCAGTTTGAGCGTCTGGCGTGGCTAACTGGGGGCTTACTGTGGAGCCGACTGGCTGAGTGGCCAACTGGGTAACTGACCAGTCTGCTTGTGACTATGACTAAGATTTATTTGTCGCGCTCTGCGGCAACTGGGAACTGGCAACAGCGGCTGCTGTTGTCATACTGCACAAGGCCGACCGGCAGGATAAACCACGGAGCCTGGGCCCGAGCTTGTAGCCGGCGCACGATCCGCGACGACGTCGACTGCGGCCAGTGCGTCCAAAAGGGGGTGGCATTGGCCATGGCCCTGGTACTGGTCCTGGTCCTGGTCCTGCTTGTTGCCTTGTTGTTGGTGGTTGCGCAAACCACCAAAACGAAAAGAACCAGAAGAAAGAAAGGAAAAAAAACAAAAAAAAAAAATAAAGCGTCCACACCAACGCTCAACACTCAAACACTCAACACACACAAACACACCCATGCATATATGCAAATTAACGGCAGTTTGTTGGTGTTGAAAATAAAAATGGAGCAGCAGCAGCAGCAGCGGCGGCAGCGACGCTAACCGCAGGACAAAGCAAGTCGCTGCTGGCATCGACTGCGCTGCCTGACATTTTTTCTAATGAAGCGATTTTGAGTTGCACTCAAAGCTCAAAAAAGCGGGGAATGAAGTAAACAAAAATTTACAAAAAAAAAAAATCATACAAAAAAATGTAAAGCAACCCCAGCTAAAGAGGAAAATAAACAAATGGCAAAGGAAATGGGAGATGGACAAGTGCAGAAGACGTAGCGAATAGTGCATCAAAAGGTACATTAATATATATGAAAACACACACACGTGCAAATCTAAGCACGCGAATAAAAATACGTGTGCATGCACATGTGTGTGTGTGTGTGTGTGTGCGTGTGTCTTCACATAGCAACAGTGAGCAACCCGCACTCTCCACTCTCCACCAATACCAGCAGCAGCAGCAGCAGCCATCAATACACGTGCCGCACACTATATACAAAATTTATGTGAAACGCCATGAGCAAAAAAAAACGGAAAAAAAAACCAAATAATATATATACATACATACATAGATAAGGGAAAAAAATGTTTGCCACCCTGCCACGAAATGAGGGTGACTCGAAACAAACCACCCACGAAACCACCGGCATTTGAGTCACAGTCAGTGGCAAAAAAAAAAAGAAAACAGAAAAAACACAAGAACAACAACAAAGTATACTAAAAATCCAATATGGCTACAATTTGCCAAAGCGGCCGAGAGCAAAGGCGACGTCGTTGCGAGAGCGCGCGCAATAACAACAACAACAACAACAACAGCAGCAACAACAACAACAGCAACAAGCATGAGAACGTTGAAAAAAATGTACATGGAACTTTTATTTGCCTGGCAACGCAGCAGAAGGGCGCTCGTCGCTGAGGGGTGGGTGGGCGTCAAGTGGCGCGCAGAATTTATATCTAAAAAGAAAAAAAAACTCCGCCCCCTTTTCAAGACAAGCGTCTGCGCGAAGGTAGCAAACGTTGGCGCAGCGCCAACAGCGCCAGCAGCAGCAGCAGCGACAGCAGCGACAGCGACCACGGCAGCGGCAGCGACAGAGGAGAGTGTCACGGAGAGTGTCATCGTAATATGGTTGAGCTCTCTCGCTCGCTCGCTCGCACGCTCTGAGTAATTAAATGCTTATTAACGGTTCGCTGAGTCTGTGCGCCATCTAAAAACTCGTTAGCCTCGATATAATTAAACTCAGTTGCTTTGCACTCTGAGCTCGCGGCTCTGAGTGTGATGTGAGAGTGCAGCAACCCCTGTAACTCACACTAGCCTGCTGCAGCCCTGCACCCCCCTCCGACCCACCCCCTTGCCGTTAAGCAACCTTCCACTACTGCGGCCAGCACGTAATGCAAGTTGTTGTTGTTGTTGTTGTTTTGTTTTTTGCGGCTTCTGCAATTCATTTTTTTTTTGTATTTTCATTTTTTTGTGCATTGCACATTTGACGCCATTTTGAAAATGTAATTGTGTGCATTTTAGCAAGTGATTGCCATAGGCAGCGAAACTAAAACAACAACAACAACAACAACAACACCTCTAAGCACTCTTTTTCGTATGTGTGCTTTCACATGTGTGTGTAAGTTGTCCTTTTTTGGGGGTCACAGCGCTTTTGCAGGTTTTGATTAATTGGCCAGAAATGTTGAAAACGATTTAATTAGCAAGCGACTAATGCAAACTAGCCACAGTTTGTAAGCCAAACGAAATCGATGGCAAACTCCTCGTATTTGGATCGAAATTTGTATGGGCCATCATTAATCTGGCACTGTGGCTCTTTGGGCCTGTAGCTTTTTTAATAGCCGTTTTAATCTAGTTTCGCTATTTTTGGTAAGCAACGGCCATAAACTTTTATAGCCATCCATTCAGAAAATGTTATAATTATCCGCTTGACAGGGCTTAAATAGTTTTCGTATTCAGTTGGTGAGAGCAATTAAAGCCAACAAATATTGTTTGATAAATTTACAGCAATCCATCGCATGGCAACTTAAATAGCCAAAGCGAAAAATCGTAGCAACAAAAGAAACATGCATATTTTTAATTTAATTAATTAATTTCTGTCCAAATTGGTGCTCATTTTGCGGCCCATTAAAATGTCATTAAAAGCGACAATCAGTTTTAGTTTGCCGTTCATTTGTTTTCGGAGACTGGAAATTATATATTTTGCTAATTCTCTTTTGTACTTTTATTCAAATGCCTAAATGATTATTTTATTTTTCAATTATATATATATATATATTTTTTTTTTGGCAAGCTCGTTTAATTATAAATTATTATTGCACATTTAGCTGTTGGCAATTATTAATTGAAAAATATTTCAAAATATTTCTTAGAAATTTGACACGAAAAATATGTTGTGCATTTATTTTGTTGTTTTGTTTTAATATAAAGTAATTTAAAATCTATTTAATGCAATAAATGAGGTGTAAACTTGAACTGGTTTCTCACCTAATTTTCAGAATGCGGTCTGAGAATTCCTTGAAAATGGACTCATTTCAATTGACTGTTGACTATTTGAAATTGTTTTCCAAATTTGTTGAACATTTTCTTCTATATAAATGTTTGTTTAACATATTTCTAAGCACTCGTACACACACACACACACACACACATACAGCGTTAGCGGCACCGTTTAAGCAGGTTTTTATTAGTGGCCTGAACCCTTTCGACACGCACTCGGCAGCCCCAGCGGACCCGGACTCTTTTGGGGTTTCTCTGTTCGACGCGAGCGACGCCGGCAAACTGTCGGTGTCGAAAGTTGTTGCCGCCGTCGCGGAAAAACGCATCAATTTGACCGGCACTTGAGAAAAGAAGACAAAAGCAAAAGCTGCGTGCCCATTGTTGTTGTTGTTGTTGTTGTTTCTGTTGTTGTTTGTGCTACGCTCAAACCTTGTTCGATTTTGGGCACACACGAAAGGGTTGAGCGCGTTACACGCAGCTAGAAATTAGGGGTTGGGGATCAGGGTGTGTGGGATGTGGGATATGGGGTTACAGGCAACACAAACAAACGGCGCACGCACTAAAAACAACTCAGCCACCGAATATGGATGAAAACTGGAATCGGCTGCTAACGCTTTTCCTGTCCTTTGGACACGGCGTCCCTGCTAACAGTCGCTTCGCGTATATGTGTATCTTGGAGTGTCTATCGTGGTCAGCGCGTAAGTGTCAACGTTTAAGGGTTAGCCAAAGGGTTGGGATCTGTTGTGTTAGTTTCGACAGGGGTGGGTTTCAATGGAGCGAACGGCGCTGGACTCACTCAAAACGCACTCGAAAAACACATAGTCAGAGTAGGGGAAAAAGTCATGTTGGCATTTTACTCGGCGGCGATGTCTGGCGATGTTTTTTTTGTTTGGCTCGCGAGCAGCTGCTGCTGCTGCGCTGCTCACTCGCGTGTGTCGAGCGCTCCGCCTACTTTTTGTATTGTGTTTGTGTTTTGTCTCGCTTTGAGTGAGTTTCAATAGGTTGAGTGAAATCGCTTGGAGGGGTTGCGGCCCTGATTTGCTTTCCGTTGTTTTTTCTACGTTATTCTATGCGACGGCACAAACTGTTCCCAGGTCCTTAGAAAACATCGCTGCTATGTGGTGTGCGACCTAGCTAAAAGCGTGTGTCAAATGTGATTTAATATTGAGTGACTGTTTTTTCTATATATAAATCGAAGTTCTTACTGTGGCTTCACATGTCTCAAGCTTAAATTGAATTTCAGCTGAAAGTTAATTAAATCCAACTTACTAGGACCCAACCGAGCTGCAGCCACAGATACATTTATCTTTATTATTTCACTTGGATTTCAGTATTTGCACCATAAAACTGTCCGACAGAGTCTTAAGATTTTGCCGTGCTTTGACAGTCTCGCCTGGGCGCATAGTTTAATTTAAAAACTGCTTGTAATTGCTGCGACAAATTAACATAATTGATGCGCCCGGCAGACGCAAGTCGAGATTACTGTCACTGTCTTCACTCCAAAGGCGCAGCAGGTGGCCGCCAGTTCAGCAGAAGGAGCAGCAGCAGCAGCAGCCCCATCAATTTCCATTTCCCATTTCCCATTTCCCATTTCATTGGCTACGCAATTGCTGTCGCAGCTCTCTCACTCCAACTATTTAAATTTGTTTTGCTTGCCAAATGGCAAATCCAATAAACATTGAAAATCGCATGCTGACCATTTTCATGACAACAAGAGGCGAACGCTTCAAATTTGCAACCTCATTGCATGTTAATTGATTTTCATGTACAGCGAGTTTTTCGCCTTCCGTTGTCTGAAATTGGCAACAGCTCTCACGAGACAGCGGCCGGGAAGGGGTCAAAAAGCGCTAAAGCGAAAAGCAGGCTATGATTGAGTGGCTGCCCCGCTGTGATGAATTTCACACTGGCGCCACCTAGAGGCAGAAATTCGAGTTGTGCAATGTCCTGGCGGCCAAACTAAAAACAGGATTTTCTTCTTTTTGTAAATGTGTTTGAAGTACGTTAGAAACGTGGTTCGAAACTTCACTAAGTCTGTTACAGTGGTGCAAAAATAGATTAAAGTACAAAAATCTTAAAGATATGCATTTTTTAAGCTATTATATTTATTTACTTTTTAATTAAATTGATTTAGTTTTTAACTTTACTTATTAATACAATTTATATTTAAAACTAGAAGGAACTGTTTTTTATAATGCAGAATATAACAAGCACTTGTAAGATTAAGCAGATTTTCGATTTTGGGTAATTATATAAAAAAAATTCTTGTTTCCAAAAAACTAAACCTTTTTTTTCAAAGTGCATCGATTGTAAATTGACTGAAGAGGATAACTACAAGTATATATCAAAATTTTCAAGTCTCTATGACAGCATGACGGAAATTGCACAAACCCAATATACTAGTTTGACTACGTGAACTAGTATAAAAAGTAATTTCTGTGCGATTGGTATAGGAGCTATATGAATTTGCCATACCATACAAGAATATACCATATATTTTACCAAAAACTTGCAGCACACGAAGAATAAGTAATGGGTATATTCATGAAAATAGGTCTACAACTGAAAAACCTAACCGAAGATTTAGCTATGGAGATTGATGAAGAATACATAAGTCAAAGAAGCCGCTTTCTATGCGTTATACATTTTTTGACTAGACCTTCAGGTTTAGCTCACATAAATATTATTAGAACAAACTTATAAAAGAAGTAATAATATTTTAACATTTCAGTTAAATAAGTTATTTTAAAATAAAAACTGATATTGAGCTTTATAGGCTTTCTGGATGGGAATATTAGATTCTATAGAGGTAGGTATATCTAGCATATGATATTTTCATCTCTGCTTCATTGCGAGGGGTCACAGTTTGGGTTCGCAACCCTATCGAGTGTTCTAGCCCTACCCCCTATGCATATTCATAACTTAACGCATCATTGCCACAAAACTCATCAAAATCGAACGGCACATTTGTTTCTGGTTAACGGGCAAACCCCGTTGGCTTACGTTACCGTTAATCAAGTAGATACGCAGTGCAAATCCGCATTGCCGACCAAATGAACCGTTATCAATTACGTATCGGGTGCGTGAAACGCATCCTTGCGAGCTCGTGACCCATTCGCAATTAAGCGCCGCAATGCAAATGCCCGCAGATGAAGTGAATGCGATAGGACTCCTCGGCGAGGGTCGAAGGCGAAGGAAGGGGTTGCAGTTGCATTGAGTTGCCCACAATCTAAGGGTAATGTGCGCCCCTTTAAGAAGTGGGCAAAGTTTGATGAACTGCAAAGAACTTCTCTATATGCATCTATCTTCTCTTTGTTAGGGCAGAAGAAAACCGGTGCGCTAAGAAATGTGGAAATTTAAAAAAAAAACCAAGGAAACTTTGCTGTTTGTAAAAGTTTTTATTGCCAAGGACAAACTTAAGAATTATTATATAAGTGACCATATGTTAAATTTAACATAACATAACATACATTTAATATTACTAATGGGTAAAATTTACTATTATTATTATTATTAATCAGCAACGATTTTTTCTAGTTTTAGCTTTATAATCTTTTTTCGATATATCGTCCCATCGGTTATTATTAGAACGATTTTCTAATCAGATGTAAAACATCGATGTTCATTTCGGAGTAATATCACTAATGTAATTAATATTAATTAAACACATTAATACAATCCTTGTCGAGAGGATCCGGGTTCGACACCTGTGATAGCCCATAGCAGCCAGTTATAATTAAGAATAAAATAAGTTAAATAAACATAACATACATTAAATATAATTATAATTTTAATCAATATTTCACATGGAAAATAAATGAATATGCATCTGGTTTCACTTTATTATTAAATTGTTTGATCTTTGCTGGTCGACAGCCCTCCAAGAGCACGGTATTAAGTTCCTACGATTATTGCAAATAGCACGTAGGAACTCTATACCTCGCTGATGGTATATAGACTTCGGTATCTTTGAATCTGTAGATTTGGTTTCACTTGGCACAATGCAACTCACATGTCTACTTACCCAACGGTAATTCCAAGCTTCTCCCACTTAACTGTTTGACTTGTCAGTTTTAAGCCGCAATTAAAGCCATAAACGGATTATAGACAGATTTTTGTCTCTCTCCTCAGATATTGGCATTGGCTTCAATACTTGCCAAAGTCGCCGGTCTGTCTGGGCACTCAACAAGCACAAAAAACGACATGAAATACAAAAAAAAGTCACAGTGGCTTATAGATATTTGTACTCACTTACAAATTTGTGTGTATAAACGTATAGATATTTTGGGTCTGGTCCTAAAATTTTATACTTGCACATTATCCGCCGGCTGCCTGAGCAAAAGGAGTAGAGAAAGGAGGGAGAGAGAGAAAAAGAGGTGTAAGCACATTAGCCATTAAAGAAAAGAAGTTGCTTTTAAGCTGCTGCAAAGAAAGGAACAAAAACCGATTGTGCCTTAAAAGCATTATACCATTAAATTGTTCGGTAGCATTTGTGAGATTAACTGCAATGTAGTTAATAAATTGCCAATCCAAACGTCAACACATGAATTTAAAGCAATTGCGATTGCTGATTTCTAACCTTGAATTATCTCAATAATTTTCCACCCGCTTGACAGGCGGATTGACGGACTGACGGATAGTGTGAGAGACAGTTACAGTCTTATAGATCAAGTCACACCCGCCAGTGGCGGGACTCGCTAATTACCCACTGCAACACAAAAAACTAATCAACTTGATTGATTTATCTGACAGTGCTGCACAAGTTGACATTTTGAAAAGGCAGCAACTGCAGCAACAACTCTTAAACGCCCACAGCAACAATAACAACAAATATAACAGCAACAACAATCAGCAGCTACGAAAACACTTGGCTGCACACAAATTATCATTTCAATTATATGCAAAATAAATGCATTTGATTGCCAAGTTACTTTGGCCATGCGCACCCTGTTTAAAAGTATCTGTTAGATACATTCGCTCAAAGTGTTAACCACTGGCGTTTGAGCCACAACAACCACCGTGATTTGCATTTAGTTGGTCTTTGCCAAATCATTTTCTTGTCTGCGCGCGACGAAAGACAATTTTATTTATTTATTTTCTATGCGGTAGCTGCGAAAATCGCCCGCCCGCTGTGCCAAGGGAGATTTTTCAATATGTTTGCCAATTGGTGGCATGTGTGTGACATGTCACGAGAGTCAAAGCTTCTGCTTTTTTCTGATGCTGATGCTGATGCAGCTGCTCACCGTCAAATAATGGCGCCATAACTTTCGGCAGGCAACCAATTCCAAATCCTGGCTCAGTACATAAACTGGCGGACAGTGCGCTGATTAGCATCAGGCGGACGGGCGGACAGACGAACCATTGGCGACTGCCTTTGATTGACAGTTTGCATACAAAGCGCCAAAGCGAATAAACAAACAAACAAACGAAATTCGCACATAAATCGCCTCAATGCACGTTGCGATACATCTGAAAGATACTCGAGTAGCTTACGACGTTCGCTGCGGCTGACTGACGAACTGCCAGTGTTTGGCTTGGCTGAGTTTTTATCGCTGGCCGTTAAGTGTTGACGTTTGGGCTGCCTAATGGGCAACCTGATTAGCTGGCTGCTTTATGAACTGGCATCACGTTCGGGTCAGGAGTTACACCTGCCAAAGGTTTTTGCTAAGCATTTGGTTTGTCGCATGTGCAACTGGCAACTGGCAGCAGATTCGGGTACGCCTTAGCTTTGGGAAAACTCAATTGCGAATTTGCTGTTGCCGCTCACATTTGATGCTCAAGCTGACAAGCGACCCATTTCACTTTGACAGACCGAATGGCAAACAGACAGATGAGAGCCATGCAATCTTTCACTTAGAAAGAATTAATTAAAGCGCCAAATTGCAAACAGCAGCAACATAAGCAGCAGCAGCAGCAGCAACAACTGAAAGTCCAAGGAGCTGGCTGAAAGCGTTGAAAAAAATTAATTAAGTTGGGTAAATTAAAATGTATCAAGTTTGCTACGCTGCCTGTTGCACAGCCACGCCCAGCGAGCGGCAAATGTGCAACGCCTCCAAATGGTGAAACGTGCTCTGAAATTTTGATCAAGTTTATTGTTGTTGCGGTGCTTCGATTCGGCTCTCTGGGGAAAAAAGAGATAAATAATTTACTCTGGACGCTCTGGCATTTAATGTTTATATTATTTAATTACTAAAAGCGATTTTGGTCTTTCTCTTTGGTGTTGTCCTGGTCCGCTGTCGCTCATTTGTAGGCGTTTATTCGCTGGAAAAAAGGCAAAAAAGGTTTCAACATTTAGTCATAGGCATTAGAATTTTAATATAAAAACGATTCCCTCTGTCAGTCAAAGTGTTTGATTCGTTGAATGGCCGGCGCCAGACTTTTGCTGGCCAAGCAAAAGTGAAGGTCTGACCATGGCGATCATGCGCAGCTCGGCTCAGCGGTGCTCACCTGCTGCGCAGGTCGCCGTCTTAAATACTGGTGCTATTTGTGTAAACGTGCAGTTTTATGTTATGGCAAATTGCCGTTGACAGCGAGCGCGGACAGCATGTGAGATACGTTGCTCTGTAATGGCAAACCAATCTCTTGCGCTTAAATTGGCATAGCAAATGCTAAGCAATTGGCTTTGCACTGCGAGGCTTGCTGAAGGATGCTTGCATATTAATTTAAAATTTATTTTATTTGAGATACATTTGTATCTTTCATTCATCAGATATCTGTGTATTAATTACAATTACTCGGATAAATAAGCCATAGATATTTTATCTGTCAGATACAATTGCTCTTTTAGACAAACCTTTGGTGTCCTTATTATTATTAATATTTTTTTGAGAATGCAGCCACAAATTCAATGCTTTATGTCGGTTGCCTCATCTCCATCTGCCCGTCGAATTATTATGCGGCCATTATTCGTTATTATTATTATGTTGAATTTTATTGCTTTATAAGCGCATTTTAATTTTTTTTTTTTTTGTGCCTTTCGCCGGTCACCACAGAAATTTATGTATCTCGCAGTTGGCGCTCAGCGGCTCTGCGGCGGCGTCATCTTGTTTCTCGTAAAAAATGCATGGCACATACGATGATGATCAACGGGCTGCCAACTGTCGGACGTGAACGTGGATGTGGACGACGGAGTGGCGTTGTGGCGACGACAAAGCTGTCCGTTTTCCATGTGCCATGTCCGTTGTCAACAAAGTCTGTCCGCTGTCTGCCGCTTGACTGCTGGCCACGTCAAATGTCTTTTGTGAAAGGCAACCAAATTACGAGCACACAGACATGTTTATATATATAATATATCTATAGATGCGATGTATGGCAGTTTCAATGATACTAGCTGAAAGTCATATTTGAGCAAACAATCAGTAGAGCTTTCATGCGCTTTTAAAGCTCGGTATTCACTTTTTACAGGTATTGTCTTTGAAGCTCATTAAGGTAATTAAAATGTTTTGATGTGAATTTCAGCCTGTGTCATTTTGATTTCACAATTTATGAATGCAATTTGTTGAATAGAAAGGATTGGTCTGCAGGCTTGGCTCATGCGCTGTGTTGTGTGTTGTGTTGTGTTGTGTGTGCATTATAAAGTCATAGATTTGTAATTATTTTGCCACTGACAATTTAGCGCGGCTAGCCTTTGACGCTGATTGATTGCGCTTGTAACTAATCTGTACATTTATTGAGTTATCTGCCTGGCATTTATAATTTGAACGGAGCCGAGCTGCCATTTCGTACCAAAAGTTGACCAATTAAAAGCAAACGGTTTCTGCAACGCAATTAAACGGCATTTAACGGCAACGGCAACGACGATGATGGCCAAAAGCTGCGCATGCAAAATCGCTTCCTCATTGGCAGGCAACGCACATTAAAATTCCAGCGGACCAACATAAATTTTCGCACTGATTTCTTGTGTGTGTGTGTGTGTGTGTGTGTGTACGAGTGTGTGACCAGTTCCAGAACATGTTGTGCCAGCATTTGGACATTGAACATGGCCACGCAGCAAGCAGCTTATCAATCGTGCCACCGCATTCAGATGCTGATGCTGTTGCCGATGCTGATGCTGATGCTGATGCCGATGCCGATGTCGATGCAGATACAGGTACCGTCCAGATCGTTCAGACCCTCCCAACAGGTTACAAGCAGTCAGCTACAAGTTTGCTATTAATTTGCCCACGCTTCACATCCCTCCCCCTACGTCTGGGCAGTTGCTTTTCAGCAGCTGCCTTGTTGAGTTGTCAGCTGGCTTCGACTTCGACTTCGGCTTTGGCCGCGACTCCAACTGCAACTTGCGTCTTGGCGCGTGGTTATTAATGAAGTCAATCAGCAATTTTGACAGAAATTTATCTATAAGCGTCGGCATTCTGCCAGGCAACATGTTGCACACTCTCACACACACTCACACACATTCTCGTAGGCACACACACTTGGCTACAAGTTGCTAATTTTACGCGGCGTTGAAACATGTTTACAGGCAACTTGGCAACCTGGCAAGCTGACAGCCTGGCACTCAGTTCCGAGCCCAGCACTTTTATTTATTTAATTTTATTTTATGTTAATTTGAAACCTGTTTAATTACCAAGTGGCTTTCGTAGTAAGTACAACTGCCTTTTGCATTTGCTTCAATAAAATTGCAGTCAAGCGTTGTTTTCAACTGAATGCGCTGCAGACCCCACTGAGGATATTTAAACTGGCCATTAGAGTAGATTCGAGTCGAATTTATATAGAGACTTAACCATAAATCAGCTATGATTGGCGCAGCGAATTTCGATATTTGGTTAAATATTTGTTGTCATTATATTAGGCTCAATGCCATAAACAAATCAATAAATATTCAATTTTAAATAAATATTTTTATCAATTTTCTGTTGATTAATTACTCAAATTAATTACTCAAACAATCAGATATTCATATCTATATTTAGCACATCACATTCGAATTATCATATTCTATTTACAATACTTGACAATCATAATTACAGCTGTCTATTGATTGTAAAAATGTGAAGGAAATATAAATTTAAATATTTTATTTTCTATTTCTTAATTTCTTGACTAGCTTCAGCATACACTAACTGTACATTTAATTATTGTTATTTGTTAATTTGCAAATGTTTTTCGATGGCTCTTTGCCTGTCCCTCCCCATCGTTGATTCTGCTTAATGGCTTTAATCAATTTACGTTTTATGTTGGCCAAATTAATACCGAAACGAGTTTGACTCCCAGGCACCAGGAAAAAGTCGTCCAGTCCGGCGGTACGGAGTTGAATAATTGTTAAGCCACTGGGAACTCGGCGCACTACTTACAATCTTGTCTGAGCCAATTAGCTGCGAACGGGAAAAAAACAAATATTGTGAATAGAAAAATAATTGATTAATTGCCTGATGCGACTACAGTTCGAAAAGCTTAACAAATTGCCCGTGATTAATGAATACAACAAAAACAAAGAATTTAAATCTGAAAAATATAGTTTGGGGTATATTCAAATAATGAATTAGTTCAAGCAACAGGCTGTGTGCTAGCTCAAAATCCTTTCCATTTTATACTTTTTGTTATTTGTTTTGCTCATTTTCGTTTTTCCTCTCTCCACATTCATTTGCTCACCTAATTTGCCGGCAATTTTCCCATTCTTTTTTTTTGTGAGTTCTCGGTTTATTTTCCTTTTGTTGCCCTCCTTTGCCATTGCCTGCCGCATTTTAATTTCACTTTTCGCGGCAAATTTTCTTTTACTTTTCCTCGTTTTTCTTTCTTTTATTTTACCCAACGTCGACGATGACGACGTAGCCGGCAAACTTTTTAATGTCGCGCGGCTGCTGCAGCTAATTTAGCCAGCGTGTGGGTGGCTGGGTGGCAAATGGGGAGCCATATCCTGGGCATGGGTGTGTGGGCGTGTGTCTCGACTTGGCGCACAGCACTTGCCAGGCAGTGTCTTTGGATGCTGGCTTCATTTGCGCGCGTTGCCTTCGCGCCAACTTTAGGCAGGGCAGGGCAGGCCAGGACGAGGCAGGGTATCCTGGCTTTCTCTTGCTCTGCTCTTTCGTTCGTTCATTTTCTTGCAATGAAATTAAAAACGGCAAGGAGTCGTTGCACACTCACACACACACACACACACACCCAAACACACAGAGGCAGACGGTGCCAGGAAATGACACAAGGCTTAGGGACGCCTCGCAGACGTTTGGGCGCCGCCTGCAGCTTTCAACTTGGTCCTGCGCCTTCACACAGCTAACAGCCCACAGGACTAAATGAAAATGAGTAAAGTTTGCGCTTTTCGCACCCACAGAAAAGATGAAAGAGAATACCAGCAGGCAGCCTTGGAGAGCGACTTTTCTTGATTATGCACTTCCACGGCAGCGTCATCATCATCATCATTATAATCATTATTATTATCATAATCATTGTCCTCGTTTGCTTATTAACCCAGTTTCAGTCTTTCGGCTTGGCTGCTGCCGGCAATGTCATGTTCTCTCTCTCACTCTCTCTCTCTCTCTATCTCTCTCTCTCTCTATCTTACTCTGTCGCTTGTTTGTGTGGGTTGTGGTGTTTATTTCTTGTGTCCTTGTTTTAATTTTAATTTTTGTCTGGTCTACGGTTCGTTTTTTGCCGCTGCCTTCTTCGGCTTTTCTTGATGGTAATTTGGTGACGTCGTCGACTGCTCTGCCTCCTCTTCTTCTTGCTTGTTTCCTTGGTTTATGTCGTCATCATTTTTGCCTGCCTTCCTTTGTTTCTAGGTCAAGAACTTTGCCGGCTTTGTGACTTGTTTGGCGACTGCCATTTGAAAGATGACATTGAAACTCGTCATTTGCGTGACTGACAACTGAATATGGGCGCGAAGGGGGTGTGACTCTAATGATAGTCGCAAAAGTGATGCCCAAAGGCGTACGAAATTAAATAAATACAATTAGCGGGTGTTGTGGACTAACGAAACATTTCTAATTGTCGCTGCATGTCGTATACGTAACATTTTGACTTGGAGAGAAGGGTTTCAGTTTAATTAAACCCACTTTGAAGTATAGCTATAAATATCTAGGAAAATGTCATGTGTCAGCTATATTAGAAGCAGATACATTCACAGAATAAAGATGAAGATTTGAGTTGAGCTGAAGGGTCTCAGTTTAATTAAACCTACTTTGAAGTACAGCTATAAATATCTAGGAAAATATAATTTGTGCAGCTATCTCAGAAGCAGATCCATAAGCAGAATAAAGATAACGATAGTATAGATACTTTTTTGCAATCGCTGTCGCTGGTGATGGGCAACTGTCATGCAAATGGCATCACGCACTATAGTCATCAATTTTGCTGACTGAAACCAAATCCTACGAAAAAACTCAGCCAAAATCTATGAAAAACTCAAGTAAAAAAAAAATAAAACCTCCCACTTAAAGCTTAAGCAGAGACTTTGACATCGTGTGTTTGAGTTTGAAATATTCGCAATTGCGAATCCTGTCGTATTTGTCACAGGATACACACACCCACACACACATATATATATTTATATATGTATATATATATATATATATATCTATATGTGTGTGTATATTCGTATTAAGATTGTAGACTCCGCCAAGGAAGACATTATTATGATGGAATCCCATTTGTTACAAGGCAAATGGCAAAGCGAAAATAGCTGCCAGTGCCAATGACAGGCGAGACGTGGCGTCGGGTTGTGGGTGGGTACGGGGTAAGGGGTGCAGGGGGTTCGGTTGTGTGTCATGTTGAATGGGAGGATTGTGAGAAATAGAAGGAGATGAGCTCCCAAGTTGCGATGCGCGCAGGGTAAATTATGCTAATGTCTAAATAATGCATATTCGATGATGTGGGAGCGTCGATTTTATATTCGCCTGAAATATATAAGTACAAGTATTCCAATGTATATATATAATATAATATATACTGCTATTGAGATCATGTGGGCGTTTGGCAGAATGCGCAAAACCTCTTCATTTTAATTTCAGATTGATTTTTAGTGCGTATGCAGATGATGATGATATTCATGGCTGGACAGCAGCCGCAAAAAGCTGTATAAATCACATTTATGTTCGGCTTCAAGTGCCGCAACTAATGATGGAAATAAATTCACGGTTGCCCCGCTAGAGGACGACAGTACAACAGGAGAGGACAATGCTGACTTTCAGCTGCCAACTGCCAGCAGCAGCCCAAAAAAAAAAAAAAAACAAAAAAAATTGTAAGCAACTTGTAGTTGGCAATGGGGGCACAAAAATGGTTCTGCGAGCTGGTTGGGGGAGGGCTGTGGGTGGTTCGGGAGGTCAGACGCGACTTACGCGACTGTGCCGCGCAATTTTTGTTTTTTTTTTTGTATTTTTTTTTTGGCTGCTTTTGACGCCAGGCCAATATGCAGTAAATCTGCCAGAATGTGCCTCTAGATTTGGCAACACAGTAGCGGCAAAAGGGATCCCTTGTGCCCGCACATCGTCTTGTCCTGTGATTGCTGCTCGGCCGCTCTCTTTGAAATGGGTTACATATTTTATGCTTAATATTTTGCATTTTATTTCGCTGATGCGCGAATGGAGAAGTCAGGGGCCAAAGGCAAAGGCAAACGGCCTTTATGGCATCCAGAGAAAAGGAAACTGTTAACTGCCAACTGTACTTCAGCCACAGTAGTAGTTGTTCCTTTTGTGTGTGTGTGTGCTGAAAGCAAAGGAAATTGAAAATTTGTTCTTGGCAACAAGAACTGTTTGTTGTATTTAGTTTAAAATGAAAGCAAAGCACGCAGATAAAACCAAATTACAGCTAAAGTGAAACAAATATAAAAGCTCAACTTGAAAGCTGGATGAGTTCTTCAGCAAAGTTCAGACGTTAATCTTAATGCTGGTTTGTTTAACAATATTTAATTATAGGTAGAATAGGTTTCCAACATATTTGGCTGGGTTCATATTCAGTTTGAGCTCTTGTGAAACGCAAACCTCAAAATAAAATCGATAACAACAATTTTTCGCAACACACAATTTGCTTATCAAGCTGCCACTTTCGTTGTTGTTGTTGTTGCAACCCTCAATTCTCAACCCTACAAAAATCCACAATGCGTCTGAAGGGGGGTTGGGGTGTGGAGTACTTCGTACATTCGTTTGCTGCCTTTCAATAAAACGCAAAACGCAACTTGAAGTTAATTTGCATATTTGCCAACACTCCGAACACGCACATTGCAAAATGCAAAGAGTCGAATGAAAAACTAATAAAAATTTGTACGTAGGTGACAGTAAAACTGTGGAAAGTGCTGGGTAGCTGGCAGGGTGTCCTGTATCCTGCATCCAGTATCCACACAGACAACTGACGTTTGCAAAAATTTATGCAAATTTTTGCGATCGAACACACGCGACAGGACACAGAATTCGATCGAGCTGACACGGGCTTGTTATGGATTTGCTAGAGAGAGAGAGAGAGAGAGGAAAGTATATATATAAAAAGGATACCCTGTTAAATTTGCATAATCGCCGGGACGAAGGATTGCGCAGCCTGTTTGCAGTCTGCCTTGTTAAAGGATTTGCGAAAATAGAATTTTACTTTCTACCCATCTCTCTAATAAGCAAATCGATTGCATTGTTGACTTGCTGTGTGTGTGTGTGTGTGTGTATTTGTATATGTGTCTTCCTGTGTGTGTATCTGTGTGTGCATTTGGTTAGGCAAATATTTTGCCAATGAGTAGCCTGACAGCAACTGACAGCAGCAGTCAGACTGTTGGCAAGAAAACCTAAGTGAAAATATTTGAAAATTGGTTTTGGCGGCGCACCTGACAAAGGAAAACAGCAACGAAATCCAAGCAAATACAAATACAGATAACTTGTCACAGCAACCAGTCGAATTTTGGATGCTCTACGCGGAACAGAACAGAAGAGATTGCTATCCGTTGTGCAGTCATAACTATTTGACTTTTGAGAGGGCAACGCCAGGAAGGAACTCATGTATGCATAGATATAAATTCAATTCACTTCAAGACGCGCGACAGCAAGAAGACAGCTGCACAGGATACGGACGTGGGGACGGGGCTGGAGTGGAGTGCAGTGGAGTGGGGCACTTGGCAATCCTGTCAGACATTTTCTACATTTTGATATGTACTCGTATTTTTCGTTTGCCTGCTAAAAAGGATTACGCTAACACAAAGCAGTCGCGCAGACAGAGATGGCAAACGGCAAAGGAGCTGGGACAGACAGACAGACAGACAGAGACAGGCTTACGGACAGACAGCGAGATAGAGACAGAGTGGAAAGCATATAGAATATTTGGATTTTTGCACATGCCAATATGAAATGCAGACCCACCCAGTTAGAATGGCACCCGCCTTCGCCTTCGCCGCGCCCCTCCCCTTCCCACCCCTCCCCTACCCTTGGACCGAAGCAGTTTCGGATTTTCATGTGTGTTCCACGCTTTTGTCGCATTTTTTTCATTTTTCCCGTTCTGTTGCTGTCGTCGTCGTCGCTTTTCGCTTTGTTCGCCAACGCAATCACCCCCGCCATGTGTGTGTATCTACAGATATGTGTGTGTGTTTGTGTGGTTGTTGTTTGTATTTGTACAGCAACCATCAAACATTTGCTTATGTCTCTTGTACAAGAAAAACGTTAAATTGTAAGCTTGTGTATGCGTGTGTGTGTGTGTTTGTGTTTGTGTGTATCTGTATGAGTGAGCAACAAATTTGCAAAAGCCAAAAGAAAATGGTTGGTTGCTTTGGCGGGGCAGTCATATCAGGGGGCTCGTGGGTGGTAATTTCGTCTTTAGTTAGCGGGTTGAAACGTTTTAGATTGAACTATGGCTGTCATAAATGGCTTTGCATCGCATATCTAAAACGGCTTAAGTTCAGATTGATAGCAACGCACAAAGAGGGAATAAGCATTACAGCAGGGTTAAAGCCATCGACCATACATACATATATATAAATATATGTATATATTGTATTCGTATATATGAACGAGACAATATTGATTTTTTTTATTTTTTGTGCAGCAAATAAATATGAACGCTGAATTACATTACATAAATTATAATTAATATAATAATATATTGAATTAAATAATATTCAAAATGTTTTCTTTGTTATTATAACAACGTATACTAAGATTAGCTGCTTTATGCTTTAAGAAAACTATTTAAAAAATAATGTATGCAAGTGCGAAAATAAAAAAAATACATTTATTAAATTTTTGTAGTAACATTTTAAAATTTTTCTACTGCTAATTATGAGCAAAACATATTGTTAATACAACAGTTTGTTCTCACGTTTTAATTTTCAGATATCTTTATATAAATTACAAACTGGATAATTAATAAACCAAATAAGAAATAATAACCGTGCGTTAGAGTTCTTTAAAATGTAACATTCGGAATTCGAATGTAATTATTCTTTTTATCTAATACTGCTCTTATTTCCAGATCAACTGTGATTTGGCATCATCTTTGTTTCCCCTGTTCTAAACTTGTTAGTAATTTCTCTGCGCAGCTACTAAGCCCATAATTGCCCGAGGGTATTCCCTGGTCCACGGGCAGCACTCAAGTGCTTGTACACTATCCAACATTGTGCAAAAATCCCAATCAATAATTGACAGCAGAGTCGCACGGAGAACATGATTTGCAAATAATGCACTTGAATTTGCATAGGGTTTGCCAAAAAAAACGCGAAACAATTTATGCAAATTAGCTGCAACTCTTTGCAATTAAAGCTGAAACCCAACTCAGGGACAGCGGAGACAGCTGTGCGCAGCTAGGGGCAAAAATACAAAAAAAAAATGTATATATATATATATATATATATATCAGTCAGACCTCTATTCTTCTCAGGTAGAACGAAAAGCTCATTTGCATAAGAACCGAAAAAAATGAGAGTGCGTAGAAAGTGAAAGGGGTAGGTAGCCGGGGTAAGCTTACCCCCTGAACCCTGACCCAGCAGCCGCTCATTAACATAAAATTAAACAAAACAGCAGAAAAAAAAGAACGTTAGAGTAAAAAGAATCCAGTTTGAATCGGAAAATTCTGATGCTGTCTGGCAGCTGGCCGTGCTCGCATCCTTGTTTCGTCCTCAATCACATTCAGTGCTGCCAAGTTCAACGAACTGCGCCAAGTTGTCTCACTAACCCAAATTAAAATTATGTTAATGAACGCCGGGAGAAGACGGGACGGGCAGAGAGCCGGCAGTCAAATCACGGCCAAGGACGACGGCAACGTTTTTCGCCCTGTGCTTTTCATTTTGCCTAATGAGCGCGAGACTGCGACTGCGACTGCGATTCGGCGTCGTTCTGCTGGCTGTGGTCCTTTTGGTCCTGGCTGCTCCTGTTACCGACGGCGCTCATTAATTTTGCCGTCGCTTTTTCGCATATATTTGCTTTGCCCTCCATTTCCGCAACAAATTTCTCCTCTTGTTTAATTTTCGTGTTTCATTTTTCATTTTGTACCGCGCTCATTTAATGACGTCACAACGTGTCTCTCTCTTTCTCTCTCGTGCTATCTCTTTCAGAGGCTCGGCCTCAGCTTTGCTGCTGCCGCTGCCACAGTCTCTGCTG
The DNA here is from genome assembly GCA_004149465.1 of Drosophila nigromelanica. NCBI lineage: Eukaryota > Metazoa > Arthropoda > Insecta > Diptera > Drosophilidae > Drosophila > Drosophila nigromelanica. Next base: position 69,232 of record SCDS01000622.1, read on the forward strand.
GCGGCAGCGAGTGCTGCCTTCGCATAATTAAGATTTTAATTTATGCAATTATTTTACCGGCTGTGAGAGTCCTTTTCACTCCCGTTGGTCCGTTCAAATGTAGGCCAAAAGATTTCGCCTTGTTTTGGTTTTTTGTTATGCTTTTTTTGGGATGTGAAGTTATTTCGGTGCGTTGTTTCGATGGGTGCGGTTGAGTTTTTTCTTCAGCTCCAGACTGATTTAATGACAAAACTCAGAAATACTAAATATAAAAATTCAGAAAATAAAAACTGAACTTGTGCAAAACATCTGAGAGAGTGTAGTTCGTGATTGATTTTAAATATGCAAAAATATCAAAAAATGTGTTATAAATTATTAATTTGTTAGTTCAAATAACCAAGCACCAAAAATCTATTGTGTATTAAAATTTGCAAAACTCTTTTATATTTTTCATCACTGATTGAATATTTAATTTTTTCGCTAAGAAAAATAGAGCACAAAATAATTTAAAGAAAATTTTAATAGAAGCATCTTAAAACTCGCATAATTAGAGCTAGTTTCTTAAAATCACAAAAATGGAGAATAAATTATATATTTTGTTCCGGATACATTGAAATATTAATCATATAATTTATCATCATAGAGTGAAAACTATTGACTTTAAAAAATGAATGTTCGCATTTTTAAAAGCAAGAAAATAATCATATTAATAAATTTACAAATATTTAAATGATCACTAGTTCACAAAAATAATTTATTTCAATAGCCAATAATCACTTGTTAGTTAAATTCAGTGTCACACAGAGATAACAAATCAAATGCCTTAATTACAATTTTACACTCACCTGATTTAAATCGAATTTATTATTTAACAAAACTTTTGTTGCGCCATTAATTTCACAGATAAGTGCATTTTAAGTTTACAATTTGAAAAATTTTTAAAATTGTTGTAAATAGTTTCAGTTGCAATGTTTCACAAATATAATCACAGTGTAATTAAAAGGCACCTTGTATTATCCTTAGCACAAGTAACTTTCTTAGTAGAAACGCGTACAACTGAACCGATACGCGTCGCGTTAAGGAATGATTTCGACTTTGACTCCAAAAAATACTTTGGCGCTCGCGTTTCGCAGGCGTTCATGGAGCGAACGTCGTCGTCGGCAGCGACGTCGCTGCCAAAGAACAAAATCAAACGAAGTCGCAGACACAACGCCGCCAAAGCTGAAGCGAATGTCTTCTTCCCGTAACTGAGTCTGAGTCGAAGTCTGAGCCGCTTGACGAACCAAGACCAGGACCAGGACAGCACAGGATAGGACGCACCAGCCGGGCGTAAGGCCCAACTGCTACTGCCCACAGCAAAGCTGGCTGGCATTTGTTTTCAGCGTGGACGGCCAAGTTGCCGCTGGAAGCACTCGAGCAGTCCAATTGCCACCCCCGAATGGCCGTCAAGTGCTGCGCTGCCGGCAGCGTCGGCCATCAACTTTGAGTTCTGCGCCGGCGCACTTGATGTCTCTTCTTTCTCTCTGCAGCAGCGGCAGCGACAGCGACAGCAACCCCCTCAGGTGGATATTTCTCCTCTGCGCTGCTAAGAATACAAAAAAAAAAAAGAAAAGCAAAACAAAAAAAACTGCAGCATGCTTCCAGGCTTTGAAGCCAGACCCATGGAAAACGCAGTGCGTGGAGCGTGCTACCCCTCCGACGTAGACCAGGCAAATCCACCACAGTTTTAAACTAAACTCGCTGCTGTTGCCGCTGTTGCCGCTGTTGCTGCTGTCGTTCTGGAGCCGTTGAAGTTGCGCAGCAGTCGAGCCCATCAATAGTTAGAAGAACTGGTGCCTTATCAGGCAGCTGGCAGGCCACGCATTTTGTCATTTTTTGGTTTTGCGCACGCAACAAAGGCAAACAGAGGCGCCACGATGAGGCAGGCCGGAATGGGGCCAGAATGGGGCATGGGCTTGGAATGGAATGGGCTAAGGCGGCGCTAAACTGAGCAGCTGAAGTAGAAATGCTTATACGCTGGGGATTTGAGCTTTACAAGCGTAACAAAATATGTAAAAAGAAATAAAGAAAAGCCCTGGCATGAGAGTACACACAAATACACACACACACACACTGATACAATCGCGTGTTTGTGTATGTGTGTGTGTGTGTGTGTAGAGCTCGCGTATCTATGAAGTTCCTTCCGTTTGCCGCAGACATTTGCGCCAAGTGTTCGCTGCAGTTGATGAATGATAGATGGATTATGATTTTGTTTGGCGTAAATTGAATTTCGCATATTTTTACGCTTTACAAGCGACTCCCATTCGCCAGCCCAGCAAATATTTAGACAGCGTAAATATTTAAAACACAAAAAGGAAAACTTAAATTTAAATTCAAGCTGCCACTGTTGAGGCTGTTTCAGCCGGTTCAAGCTGTCAACTTTTTCGATGGCTGCATTCCAGTTTGCCAGCGGAAATCAAGTTAACGAAGTAAAAATGTAAAATGCAACAGCAGTAGCAGCAGCAACAAAAACGACAACCGTATTCAACATGCCAGAAGCAGCAGCAAAATCAGGGAACAGCCTCAAATCGATGTGGAGGCTGGTCCAGGACCAAAAATAAATAACTACAGTCGTTAAAGCAACAGGAACTGATGCTTTAATATACTGATTGGTTGGCCTGAAAATTGAATTTAAAATGAATTTACAAGGGACTGATTTTGGGAAACAAAAGTCGCGATATAAATTTTTAACCGATGCTAGACACTTATTTCTATTTATGCCCTAAAAAAACGACGAAATGCAAATACTCTTTCTAAACTTAATTGCCATTTAGATATATTTGTTGAGAGTGTTGCCGCATTTCACTAATGAATACAATTTACGAGTACTTAAACTTGACCTTTCTAAATTGGTTAAACTGTATTTCTAATGGAATCGCAGCACAACTTGTGATTTCGGTTATAATACTTGACGATATCATCCCATGTTGCATGCTGCATTCAGTCGACCCACTCGGCAGTGCCTTAATTTGTTGTTTGCCGTACGTTTTATGAGGCACTCTGGCAACTACTCGTAAGCTGCAGCACTCGAGCAATGTTTCTGTGTTGTGGCTGTTGTTCTTGTTGTGCTGCATGCAACATACTTTTATGGATCAGCTGCAACTTCAATGCATAGCAAGCTCGCCTAGGGGTAGGCTTAACTATGAGTTGTGATTTGCCCATGAAACGCACCCCCGTTCCCATGGCCAAAACCAAAGGCAAAGCTTTTGTTCAGCACACACACATACACACACACATATTTATACAGATAGCGACTTTATAACTATAGAGACTGTTGGTAGTTGTCGACTTTTATAAGCAGAAAATTTTTATTTGCATCTCAGACTTTTACTTACAATTCGCATGCGTCATAACTCAATAAGCAGGCAGCAAAGGCAACCATCAAAAGCTGCTGCAGCAACAGCAGCCAAGCTAACTGTAATCCTAATGAAACTACAACACATATTACGTACTTATATTACACTAAAGTCAGCTACCCTAGCAACATTTGCATGCAACAATTTGGCCAAAAAAAAAGAGAAATAAAAAACAAAATATAAAAAAAAACTGTGTAAAGGCAACTTCAGGCAACTCCTGGCGCAAGTCATCAGGACTCGGTTGCACATATGAAAACGAATACAAGGAGCCTCTCATCGTCGTCATCTTGTTGCCCGTAGTGGAATTTATTATAAGATCCTTTTCTTTTCTTTATGTGAATGCAGAAAACTTGTAGTTGTTGCCTGCATGAATATTTTCTACAACATTAAAAAGGCATTTCGAGTTATTTGGCTTACAAAATATTTTATTATAATTTGTGTATAGTTAGCCTGGCATGTAAAGGGGCATAACTGGGAGGGGCCCCACTCCAAGTAGTTGGCGATTTTGTGCACTCAACTTTGGCATCCAATAAGCCAAATTCCTGAGCAGCGACTAATGACCGTAAAGCCGCTGGCAAAAGCTAATCAGAAGTGGTTTGGGCATCCAGAATTTCTGGTGTGTGTGTGTGTGTGGTTGTGTGTGTGTGTGTGTGTGTGTGTGTGGCGGCAGGCAAATTGCGTTTTTAGTATCATTAATCTGCCACACTCGGCGCAGACGTCAGCGGCAGGCATCGGCTCACTCAAAGAGATGATATGCCACCCAATCCACAAAAGGGCACATTAATTTCCTCTGCCCGTCGATAGAGGCATTACCTAGGCAGCGATTTTCCAGACCCGATAGCTTTAGCTGATTGCACAAATGAATCTGCTCCGCAGCTGCAGAAGCCGCGCCCAAAATATGCTCGGGTATTTGGGCCAACAATTTTAAGCGTTTACACCAAATGCGCTGAAATACGATTATGTGGCATCCTTTGAGAGAACCCAGGGGCAGACTCTGCCCAAACAGGTTGTAAAAAATACTGGCTTCTAAGTGCGTTGTGGTGTGTCTCCACATTACGCATACGCAGCGTGTTGCGTTATGGCTGTTTGATGTTTCAAGTCGATGTGTGTGTGTGTGCGTGCGTGCTTGTGTGTGTGTGTCGTACTTTATGATGACATGCTAAACATTTATGCAAAATGCTAATTTAAAGCCAAGTCCTAGACATTATAAGCGTTCAGGCGGCAAAAGGAAGCCAGGCTGTCCCGTTTGTTGTTCTTGTGCGGTTCACGAAACATTGAAACAGTGGTACAATGTGATATTGAGAATTGCGTAAAATTAAGCAAATCTGAAGATTTTAAGATTTTTAACAAATTCATTAAAATGGGTGCCTTGACAATTTTTGTTAGCTTAAAGAGACAATAAATATAACAAATAAGCGTCTACCATGTTTGGTATAAAGTTTCCTCTTTAAACCAGACCCAAAATAAATCGAAAAGAAAATAGATAACTTATGCTATGACATAAAGTCTGGTAGAATGTACAACTATTTTGAGTATATAAAATATATATAAAATGTGTCTTACTCATTTTAAAAATTCAAAAACGTACAACTTTTGATTTTGCCTATTCTCTTTAATTTTAAAGGCATCCCAAGCACAGTATTAAGACATTCACACCTAGCAAGCTTTTTGTATGTAATTAGAAATGCTTGACAATGTAATTGGTTCCACAGTGCTGTTAAGTAAACGCCTCCTCATCAGCATAACTCGTCATGCATAACTCTGGAACTGCCGCACACTTGGGCGCATTTCTACAAATATCTGATAGGCTGGCTGGCTTATGGACTAACTGACTGACTGACTGACTCAATGACTGACTGACTGGTTACTGAATACTTTGAGGAACTGGAACTGGGCTGTCATTTACTTGCCACGCCTTGAATGCATGACGCTGCCATTTTGCTGTGCGCTCAACTTCATTACCCGAAATATTGAAAATAGCTTAACAGGAAATTAAGCAAAAACAGCAGGCAGAACCGGCAGATAGTCGGATAGGCAAATATATATATATTTACACAGACAGGCAGACAGTTGGCTGATCTGTATCTAAATCTAAATAGATATCTAACTGGCGCAAATCTTGAAGGGAAATTAGCTGCGAGAATGCTTAACGAATGCGAAATCGGGCTTATTATAAGCCCTTCTCTCTCCCTCCCTCTCTTACTCCCCCGGCCTGCCCCGCCCATCATCCTCTCTGTGTCATTGTTGTTGCAAAATGTTTATTGTAATTCGGCAAGTATTTGTGGAATATGAATTGCGAGTATTTGCATAAATGAAATGTGTATGTAAATGGCAACTCGTAATGCCAATCAATCACCCCAAAAAAGACCGGGCACACACTCTCACACACACTCACACACATGATTCAGCTCCTCCCACAGTCACACACAAAACCAATAAACTAAATTCGCATGAAAAAATGTGTTGGGCAAAAAAAAAAATAAAATAAAATGAGAACAGAAAAGAAAACGAAACGTAGCAGAAATCGTCAACAACTCAAAACCCATACATGATGAGAAGAAATATGTGAGTATGCGAGTGTGCGAGTGTGTGTGTGTGTGTGCGGGGTGTATTCCAACCCTTATCCTTGGCAGGATATTACATGCTTCAACAATGTTGTAGCATTCCCAATAACAACAACAACAACAGAAACATTCCTGCTGAAAATGAAATTCTGTTTTGCATTTTATGTCGACGACTCCGAAGCCAAAAGCATAAAGAAGAACAAGTCGAGGAGCGGGACAAGGACAAGGGCCAGGAGCAGCAGCAGAAACAGAATGGGAACAAGGACCAAACCAGCCAAAACATGATGAGAACGAGAGGCGACTCAGAATGATGTAGAAACGGCAAAAGAAGTTGCAGAAAGGACGCCAAAAAAAAAAAATTAAATCTAAACAAAATGCGTTCGAGCGTGTGTGTTCAATTACAATGTGTGTGATTGCTGGAGCTGGCGCGGGGTCAGGAGACGGGAGACAGGGAACCGCCCACACATACAAACTGGCATAAAAATTTACAATGCGAAATAAGCGAGCGAAACGCTTTTTGTTTGCTGCTGCTGGTCCACAGAACTCGAACCCAGAGAGGGACCCGGACCCGGACCCAGGCTTGGACCCGGACCAGGCCATCCTTATGCAAATAACAGCGAGGGCACATAAAAATAAAATAATAACAATACAATATTTTTTGATGACAGCCGCCAACACAACGATGTTGGCCAGCCCCCGTCATGGTCCCCCCGCCCCCGGTTTACTCTTCGGCTACAGGCTCTCGACAAAGGCGCACTTCAAAAAGACAGCGCATAAAAGAAAGGTTTAATCGACGCGCATTTCACGAGCAGCAAGAACAGGTCCTTGGGAGGGGCTGGCAGCACAGGAACAGGGGTATGGACTGGCAACACTTTAAATGGGTTTTAGTGGAAATTGTGAAAATTTTCTTATGACACCATCATGATGCGTCATCAATTCGGATTTTATGTCTGCGCTGTACGAAATTTTCAAGGGGCCCATAAACAGCTGCGGGACTCGTTTGCAACAGTTGCCGTTGCCTCAGAGGCAATGACAAAAATTGAGCAAATACATTAAACATGTGGCAGAGATTTATTTAAAAAGTTTACAGATCTAAGAATAGCAAAATTAATATTATCATAAGAAACAAAGTTGGGATAGAAGCTAAAATACTGTTTACAAAATTAAAGTAAAGTTCTAAGAAAACATTTTCTCCTATTATAAAATATTGTTGAGCAGTCAACCGCATGAATGTGGGATGTGGATAAATTTCTGAAATATTTAATCAATAATTTTTGATAGATTCAAGTAATTGCAAAGTAAAATACCAATAGATATGTTGTTGCCAACAAAAATATGCATAATTGTTTGAATAAAATATTTCGGAATTTGTTGGCATTCCAATGAGCATAAATTAAAAGGTCAAAGACTGCAGAGCACCCCCGGCCCCGACACACCTCAGCTAACACACACATGCAGCTCAAACCTGAGAATCGCAAATCTCAAATCAAATTCCTCGCATGCCAAATGCAACAATCTAAATAATTATTTTTGAATACAAAATGTTAAGCAAACAACACGAGCGGACTCACTCAAAGGAGCGGGAGAGTAAAATGAGGGAAATGAGAACGCGAACCGGAGGTAAAGGCGGGTAAAGGATGCGAGGTTACGCTTGACAAGGACACATACAAAAAGAAAATAACTGAACACAGAAATCACATTTGAATAACAATCATGCCGCATGCAAGTTATTTCGATTGGAAGCCGGGCCAGAGGGGAACGGTAGCGCTGAAGAGATATTGAAAATATGAAAAGAAATAAAAAAAAAGAAAAAACACGCAAAATCACAAAGAATTCATAATAAGCGTCATTGTCATGCGAGAAATGAATAAAAATCAAACGACAACAACGAGTGAAGCTCGTTGAAAAGGAAAAAGGGGTACAGGCAAGTGCGGGGGGGGGGGGGGGGGGGGGGGGGGGGGGAGGGGGGGACGCGGGGGCGGGGGGTGGGGTGGCAGGCGGCAGGCGGCAGCCGGCAGTCGGGGCAGGAGCTGTAGAGTACGCATAGGGAATGTTGAATTGAATGTGTCGCACAGGATGCGTGCCTCGTTTATAAGTATGTGATTGTGTGGGTGTGTGTGTGTGTAAGTATTTCCAAGGCTGTGCTGGATAGTCAACAAACATCATCTGCATATGTGAAAGGAGCAAGCGTGGGCTGCATGAATTTTAAATGCCAGCAAGGAGCAGCTGAAGCTAAAACGAGAACAGGACCAACGGCAGCAAGCAACGGCCATTGTGTGGCAGCTTGTGCTTGTGTTCGCAACGGAACGCGCCACTTGAAGCAGGATGTGCCCAGGAACGAGCCCGAAAAAGTCCATACCAATTCGTTTTACCCCAACGCCCAACTCAGAGCTCAGGTTGCGGACTCAGTGAACCAACCAATCTCTGCATTAATGTTGCGCCTTTTGTGCGTTGACAAATTGTTGCCAGTCGCTTGTGGCATTTAATTTTCATCACACGCCCGCCAACAGTTGCTGTCATAATTGATTTCATTAAACGTACCCCAGAGAGGCGGCAACAAGTGGCAGCAAGGGCCGCAAAACTTTCAGCTGAAAGTAAAAACAAATTAAGCTGCAAACAAATGAGCCGGCGTCGACGTCGACAGCACAAATAATTGAGGGAATCCCCACGAACGCTCCAGACAGCCAAAGGACGAAGCTGAAGACGCAGCCGATGCAGAAGGAGCAGGCAGCGCTAGCAGACACTTTGACATAATTTTTCCGCCAGACGAAGACGACGACGACGACGGCGACGGCGACAAAAACGACGCCCGCACAAGGACACGACCATAACCAGCCCCAACAAAGTTTTAATTAATTGCGCTCAACTCACACACACACACATACACACAAACAAACACACACACACACAGCCACTGGCGTAAAGACAGCAGCAGCGAATGGCAAATGAGAATGAGCCAAAGCACAAAAAGTTGAGAACCATTTTTTTTTTATGTACTCAAAACATTGAAATTTTCAGGCTGTGTGCGGTGGTTGGGTGGTTTCAAAGTGTGTGGCCAACAGATATACAAGCCAAGAGCGTCAGACTGGCAAACTGGCCTTAATTTCATTTATTTTTCCCACTCACTTTTGTTTTTGTACTTGCTTCATTAAGGAGAAGATGTGGTGAGTACATGGCTAATATCACAATTGGAGCGCGAAAATATTCTACTCAAATTAGAAATATATACAAAAAATATATATATTTTCAAACATCTAATCAGTTTTGATAAGGATTTGCAAAATCAGCAGACATAAGAATTTGTAGATTTGTATTTGATATAAAGCAATACAAACACAAGCCTTAAAGATATATGAAATATATTTTACATTAAAAGTGGCATAAATTATAAAAATATCAACAGCCGATTCTGTTTATTTATTATTTAAGCTTACATCCGTCTTCTTGTTTCAGCAAATATATATATTGAAGTCGACTGTATCGAACCACTATAAATTTTAGAGACCCATAGCTTAAATAATATAAATCATATGTTATTTATTCTCATTTAGCTTCTAATATATATGCAAAATGGTTTTAGTAACTGGTACTATAGAAGCAAACGGAAAAACGTTTTTTAATTACAACATTGTAGTATGGCTTAGAATAAAAATATATATATCCGACTGAACAGTAAGGGTACTTAATTATTTTTTGTTTGGTTTTACTAAATATGGTTTTTTACATTCATCCTAACGATAACACCTGTCTTGTTGGTTTTCTTATCATTAACAGTAAATATGGGTTTATTGAGAGCCATTCGAAGCAGTTGTTCCTGTCAAGTGCTACACTTTTAGTTTGAAAAGTTTTTACTTTCAGTTTCAAAAGTTCTTGCTCACAAAAAAAATATAAAAGAAAAATATATTATGAAAAGTTCTTTTAGCAACAGTTTCAAATTTATTTGCCACAGTTCAATGACAGCCCAAGCGCCATAAAGAAGCTGCATCAAATTATTCAAATAAAGCATAAAATCCTCAATCAAATTCACGAAGCGTGAAGACAGAGACAAAGCGTTTAGGCAGGCTTAGGTAGCAAAGAAAATGATATGATACCCATTGAAATAGGGGCAAGATGATGCAGATGATGTTCAGCCATATGCAAAGAGACATCAAGTCCCACATCAGCAATTTGAGCATGAAATCTAGTTCGAAACTTTCGTTTGGTATCTGTGTGTTTGCTGTTTATAAAACTCTAATTAAGTACAACCACAGACACTCGATTCGAGTCCGTCGTTTTCAATGTTTGTGCGTAGCGAGCGGTGGAAAGTCAGGTACCCGGATAACTATACGGAATACTTTTGCCTGTGCCGGTAAATGTGTGTAACCCTTTGGCAACTCATTTGACAGGAAAACCAACAAACACTGAAAGGATGCTCTTGAAACCCTTTTGTCTGGCCCATTGTCTAGTGTGCGATCCAAAGGCGATTTATTGCCGATTTGCGCCGAAAATCGAAAGTGGTTTGTGCGCATTTATCGATAGTCTGGCATAGGCAAGGGGTATTGGGCAGGGGTAGGGGGTGCGGTTGTGCATCGCATTATTATAAATTTGCCTTTTAATTTACGTTACGCCGATTCTAAACAATGTCGAATCAAAAATCGAACTATGAATATTCATAATGCCCCCTGTCTGACTGACAATTGTTAATGGGCGAGCATATGTTAAGCTACCGCTGGGATAGGGGCCGGGGCAGGGACAGGGGAAGGGGTCGCATCCTGGGCTCTGTTATCTTTGCAATAGCAAAAAAAAAAATTGTTGATTTATGCGCCGCTTTGAATTTTATGCCGATTTTTTATTTTATGTCTCGCGCGCATTTAACAAAACATTTACATGGTAGTTTTTTATTCCCAGTTTTATCGTATTGGCATATTTTATTTGATGTCATGGGTATTGTCTGTTTAAAGGGTTACCCATGAGATTTTTCAAGTGCAATCTTTTATACATGTGTTAATATATTTTATAGAATATTTCAAAACTTGTGTTTTAATGCAAAATCAAAAAACTATAAATGAACATAATTTGCTTACCGTTAACAAAACGTATCATCAAAGTAAAGTCCTTTGGCTTAAGCTCTGGCAGTAATACCCCAAAAACCAACGCCCGCTCATCAATCAAATGTCAGGGACTTAGCCAAACGCGCGGAAATTTGTCAGCTGATAAGCCGACCAGAAGGACGACGCCTCCAAAAGGCTGCCAGGACAATTGCGAGGCCTCCGTTGGCCATTCAAATTCGCTATGCTACGATTGATGTGGGCATTACGTGACCTGCCAGCGGCAATAGCTGCCAGTAGTCAGCACAGCCAAAAAAGGGGTCTTGTTGTTGTTCTACCTTTTTAATTTATGCGCCTGCGTAAACGCCTCAAAAGCGACAGACACACGCACAGAAGCTGAGTCTGCCTACCTGGTTGATTCAAGCCGAGCGCTAGCGAGGCAACCCCTTCAGCGATGAGCTCGCAGCGGGCTCTGCTGCATAAATTACAATTTATTGCGATTTGCATCACTGAGACAGGCGCTAGCCACAGCTGCAAATCCTGAACAGCACGGTTCAGTCATCGCGTGAAGTCCGTAGGTGTTGGTTCAGTTTGAGGTGAGCAATCCGTTGTTGGCACATATAAATTAAAACCGTTTTTAAATTGAAATCGTAATAGAAATGTTGAAGGCGCCACGCATGCGTAAGCTTTACGGTCAAGTGGCATTCTGATTAGCGCAGTTGGCAGTTGGCACCGAAGGGAGCTGCCACTTGAATGCCTTTTTGCTGGCTTTTCAGCTCTTTCGGCTCTTCACATGTGAGCTCCGCACATGCAACACTCAAGTCAAGTTAATAATATGAAAGAAATCACTTTGCCGCTTTGTGCATTGTTAAAAGTTTTTAAGCTGCGCCTCAAACAGACTCAGCCTCGATGCATGCGAGTGAAATGGGAGTGGGAGGAGGGAGAGGAGGAGGAGGAGGAGTAGCTCGCATGTGGCAAACAAAGTTGTTTGTGGTAGCGCTTTTGTGGTCCCCTCTCAGCGCCTGGTCTCAAGGTACTCGGTAGTTGGGTAGTTGCCTGCCCCACGTTGGGCGCCAGAAAACTTTGCTGTTTGCAAAGTTTTTTTTTTTGGTTGCTCGCAGTAGCAGCAGTTTTTTGCACCATTTCTTTGTTGGTCGACAACGAAGGAGCAGCCGCTGCGTAAAACTTTTCACTTTGACTCCACTTTATTGTATTTCTAATACTTTGCCTTTCAGCCAAGTTAGTCGCAACGGCAGCATGTGAACAATGTAAGCGGCCAACGCGTTGCCAAACTGTGTAACCAGCTATGAAAATGTGCTGGCGATTGCTCTGCTCAGTCTCCTCACCCTCGATTGGGTGGAGACTCCACTCGGTGGAGTTCACTCGCGCACACAAATTGTAGACAATTGAAAATTTTTACATTTTATGACGCTGCGCAATTTGGTGGCTGAGGTTGTATTTTAATACTACTTGCACTTGGTGAAAAGGAGTAGATTGGTTTTCTACAACATCAACTCTAAACAAGTAAAAACGTTGCAGTCGGGTGTAACCGACAGCGTAATACTTATTCACAGTACATGAAATTTTCACAAAAAAATGAAAAAATTTTATTTTCAAAAATGCATAAATTTTAAATGCAGAACTAATCTAGATGACAAAGCATGACCAAAAATTCCATCAAACAGGAAAATCGGTTCCGTTTTGACACAGTTATAAAGCTATATTTACGAGAACTTCACATGTCAAAATTGCGGACGGACGGCATGACGGACATTGCACAAACCCAATATAGTAGTTTCACTTCGTGAACGAGTATAAAAAGGTTAAGATTTAAATTTGTTATTTAAAATTGCAAAATATTTATGTTCCATAGTTTAAGAGTAATCAAATTTAAATGTTATCCGTGCTCTTACTCACATTTTCACATATTAAACACATTTGTATTTGCTTTTTCTGCTGTGAACAGGGTATTGCGCAACCGGCTGCACTCGATTACCTGGCCATTTCTTGGGGTTTCTTTAACTTTTCAGCACCAACTTAGCAATTTGTTCGTTGAGATTGACTGTTCAGGAAGAGGGAACAAGATCGAAGGTGTTGTGATTACGGGTTATTGAAGCATGTTTAGGAGTAGCTATTTTTTAACAGTGTATATGAATCAAAGGGAAATCAACTAATTTGGGAAAAGTTTATTAAGGAAAAGCTCAATATAAATGAAAGTGGGCTCTCAGATATTTTATTATTATTTATTTATTGTAGATAGTAAAAATTGTTCGATTAGTAAAATTTAATATTTCAATTACATTTGAGATTGTTAAAATGTAAATGTAAAGCATTTAATTTTCTAAATTTTATATAAAGACACAATCATTTCCAGCAAATAAGACAAGCCATTATTTGGTTACTGCATAATTTTAATTATTCTCTTGACATTAGACATGCACATATTTTGCCCCAAGTGGAGCAAATTGAATTGTTTACATCGTTAAATAAAATTAACTTCAATTACCAAAAACAAAACAAAATTCTCTCTTTCAGCTCGCCTCACATGAAAGCTTTCGTCACAAAAACCTATTAAAAACACCGACTGGCAATTTGGACAAAAAACCCGAATTGGAAACACATTCGCAGTGGAAACGAGGCTAACGAGGAGGAGAGCAGGATTCTCTGTTGGTCTCTTTGACTGTTTGACTCAAGTCGAGTCAAATGAAATGTGATGAATTGTGTAATTTGGACTGAGAAATGGCATTTGCATGCGAGGCATCCCAAAGTGAGCGAAATTTGTTTGGTCTGCACTAAAAGCGCAAAAAGGCGAAATAAAAACCAGGCAAAAATGAAGGAGAAGGAGGAAAAAAAGAAAGCGTCAAACTGGCAACCGACAGTTGAAACTGGCAAAAGCTGCGGCACTCACATCTCATTAATTTGTGATTGATACGCTCTGCCACCCCACCCACAATCCGCCCTAGCTGCCGCTGTCTGTCTGAGAGTCAGTCTGTCTGTGTGTTTGTGCGTAAAGCGTCACAAATGAAATTGAAGTGTGTTTGTGATCCCATTACAAATAAGCGAGCACAGCGAGCCCAGTTCTTAGCCGGGTCTGCTCGGGTGGGGTGGGGTGGGGTGGGGTTTCCTTCTTCGAATATTCGCATTTGATGGATTTGCACGCGTTGTGACACAAGTCACTAAAATATCTTATTACACACACACACACATACACACATGGCAGCCATTTTTAATTCTTTTTGGCTGACACACGTATAGGCTGCATAAACAAACAGGACACGGCAACAGGACTCGGACGAACCCAACATCAACATCGTCAGTTGTCTTCCATTTATTTTTAAACTTCGATTTTTGCTTAACGCAAATTTTTGGTTGTATGTTTTTTTTTGCAAATTGACACCCTCACGCACACGCACACACATATGTATATATGTATATACATGTATGCGTGGAGCTTGTTAGTGAGTCCTAGCAGTTGTTGTTGTTGTTGTTGTTGTTGTTGTGTCTATCTGGCTGTCAAGCTGCGGCCGGGACGGCGGCAGCTTCATCAATGTTGCTCGCATGCCGGAAGCGTGAAAATCTACAGCGTTCAGCGCAAAGGGAAAAGTTCACAAATGGAAAATTACGGGTGCACACGTGCAGCACACACACACACACACACACACACACACGCACACTGCGCAAAAAAAGCACCCACCCTGTTGCCAGAATTCCCGCCCTCCGCCACTCTGTTCGTTCGTTTGTCATTTCAGGTTGTTTTATTCAATTTCGAGGCAAGAGAAATTCGCAAAAAAAACTCTTTGAAAATACAACGCGCAAAATGTCATGTGATATGTCACACATGTAGCTGTTGCTGTAGCAGTAGCTGCCACGCCTCCCTCCCGCTCCGGTTTGGTTTGCCTTATCGGCTGCCATATTAATGTACTGGAAATTTGCCATTTTCCTTTGCAAAAAAAAAAGCGCTTTTCATATAGCTGGCGTCGCCCTTTAATCTTATTTACAATAAAGAGCATTGCCAAATAAAAGCCATTAGGCATTAATATCAGTGCAAACACACACATGCATATATATAGTATATATTTATATTGGTGTATATTTTATGTATATCTGAATATCATATATAGCGACATATCTGCAGCCTTAAGCCATTCACTTTCAATGATGCGTGTCGTTTGATTCTAATCACAAACATTGACAGAATTCAACCAGGCAGCAAAAGGCGAAATGAAACTGTGACTTCCTTTGGCAGAACTGTTTTTCCCAATGATTTTCCTTTTGGGTTGTGTCCACCCCAGCTAACAAAAAGGTCAGTTAAGGTTCTGTTCCTTTTTGGTTGACTGTTCGCAATTGGTCCGTTTTTTTTTTGTTTTTTGTAGCCTCTGTGCTTTTTGCTTTTTGTTCGCTTTTTGGTCCTGCGAATTGAAGCAGCTATCCTTTGAATCAGGACAGAAATGACTTTTCTTTGGAGCAAACAAAAGAGTTAGGTAAGAATAAGAGATTGGTAAAAAAAAGGCAGGGAGTGATTGCGGCATGTGCAGATTGAATCAAGTTTATATTGTCCTCGTTGGCCAAAGTGCTTTGCACAGTTTTTGCCGATGTTCATTTGAAAGTCTTTCAATTAGCTAAGATTCCAGCATATGATATCATCGTGGAAAAAACATTGGGATACTGAACTTTAAGGTATAGCAATCAAATATTGAAAAAAATATAATTTTAAAGAGATTTCTTTTCTTGTACTTTACAAAAAATCTGTCAATTTAGTCAAAAATAACCGTCAAACAAAACTAGTCATGCATTCAAAATAATTTAAATTTAAAAGACGAGCTTGTGGTTTCCCGCATTCTGTCAGTTATCCAAATACAGCTTTTGATAAGTACGATTTGAATTGTGAGTATTTCTCGGAAAACTTTGCACATGTTCGCATTTCTATTATTGCTCGACAGTTGGCAATGCAATTTCAGCTTTCGGTTGCTTTTCGCAATTTCCACGCCCAACGCAGCCGAACACGTTTTGGCTATTAATTTATTTTCCCATTTTAATTTCGCTTTCGTTTTCATGTTTCGGCTGCAAGGCCAAATGCAGCCGCATTAGTGGGTGTGTGCGTGTGTGTGTGTGTGTGTGTGTGTGTGTGTGTGTGGGAGGAAGGGGGTGTAGAAATGCCGAAAAAACTGTTGCATTAAAACGGGAGTGCAACAGCCGGCAACAGTGGCAACGTCATTGCCGCTGCTCTGTGAAAATGAGCCAAGTTCGTAGTTAGTCAGGGAGCATCGGTCGACGTCGACAGCGACAGCATCGACATCGACTTCGCCTCGCTGCTGTTGCCGTTGCTGTTGCTGTTGCCGTTGCTGTTGCTGCTGAGCTCCGCTTGTTTCATTTCATTTATTTCAGGCTGTGTTGGCTGTTGGGCCCCCGCATCCACCTGCCAGTCCTTCCTTGGCTGCGTTATAATTTCGTTCACCCATTAAAAATGTACTTTACAACCCACTCGCTGCTGCCGCTGCCACTGCGACTGCTGTGGGCTCTGCAGACGTCGGGTTGCGGCGCTCTCGTCCTCTTTCTGCGTGCCGTTCGTTAGTTTGTTTTGGCGCAAGCCACAAGAGAGCGCCAGTCGGCGACGCCGCCGCCAAATGAATGCGAATGAATGAAACGAAAATGAATAAATGATAATGAGAGCATTCGCAGCTGATGAGGCGGCCATGGGAGCATCGCTCACGTCGCTGCCACCGAGCCCTGAGGGTGGCTGCTGTTGCTGCTGCTGCTGCTACTGCTGCTGTTGCTGTTGCTGTTGCTGCTGCTCCGCTCATTTTCATTTTCGTTGATGAGATAATGGTTGTGTCTCTGTGTTTTTACTTTGCCTTTGCGCCGGCTGCTGTTTTGCTGCGACGCAGCCTCCGTCGTTGATGATGATAATGATGATGAAGTTGTTGCTGTTGCTGTTGCTGTTTCCTGCGCTAACGAGTGAATTATTTTAAATGTGGGTTTCAAGGTCAAGGTGATGCCGGCGCTTCCGTTTGGAAGTTATTGTTTTGCATTCTGCTTTCGCTTGGCATTCATTAAGCGACGCCAGCGTCAGCGCCAGCGTCGTCATTATCGTCTGGCACTTTGTTGATTAGACGCCCAGCGCAGGATAATGATGAAAGGTGAATAACCTGCCGACGAAGCCTTGCAACTGGTGGTTGCCACAGCGACTGTGGGGCAGAGATTTCAACTAATTGACTTAAGTTAAGAATAGAGCGTTGCCTGCTTTGAGGCGCAGTCAATCGACAGTTTTATGAAATTTATAAAATACAAAAAATACGGCAGAATGACGGCATGACAGCGTGACAGCATGAGAGACTGTCAGTTCGCCGCTCGGTCGTTGAGTCGAACGACAATGACGCACATCAAAATATGCAAATTGGAATTTCAAAAATACAGCAATATTGTTGAAACGATGGCTCTCCACTCCAATCTCCAGCCCCCCTCGTACCCGTCAGCCACCCACCCACCAGCAATGTGCCACAACCTCTGTCTCTGCTCGTGTACACACACACACACACACGCACACACATTCATATAGTTAACCCGATTTCGGGCGCATGCAAATTTCGTACACAGCCCCTGCAGCTATCAGCCACGCTGCTGCTGCTGCCTCTGTCGCTGTCGCTGTCTCTGTCGCTGTTGACGCCTGGCCCGAGGCAGCGACAATAACAGCAGCAGACCGGGCCACCATTATTCGCCTTTAGCGCTCTACACGCTGCTTCGTAGCCGGCTTCGTGACTGTCAGGGGAAGTAAGGCGGCAGCGGCGGTGGCGGCAGCGATAGCAGCGTCCAGTGCGCAGGCGTCCTGCCGCTGTCGTTGTTCTCTCTCCATCTCCGTCACTCGCAGAGGCCGGCATATGCTCTCTCGCTTGCACTACTCTGCCAAAGTGAGTGTGAGAGCAACTACCACCACCACCAGCAATAGCCAAAAGCAGCAGCAGCAGCAACGTTCCATTCCGTTTCGTGTCGCATAATTGCTGTGGGGAACGTTTTGGCATTTGGCACGTACAAATTAACACTACGCCCCGAAAGTGACGCTCAGCATGTAATGAACGAAAATGAAATGAGAAACAAAGGCTGCCGAAAATTACCCAAAAATGAAGTTTTACGGCAGCGGCAGCATCGGCAGAAGCAGCAGCAGCGGCAGCGGCAGAATCATCGCCATTGGCAGCGCCGGAAACAAAAATTTAATGACGTAACGTGCCGTCGACGTCGCTGCCAGCAATTAAGCAACAGTTAAATTAAACGGGTTTCTAGTTCAAGGACACGCAGCAACAACAATACCGACGTGCCGGCGCAGCAGCTGCCACGGCAAATGGAGATGGTCCTGTGCTTTTGTGGGTGCCTTGGAGTGGGTCATGGAAACTGGCTTGCTCTTTGTTGTTGCTCTTTTTAATTGTGAATCCGGACCGGAGAGAGTTGGCGAGAAAGAAGGAATTGAAGAGCGAGTGGGAGAGAAAGAACGTTGGGTAAAGTTAAGAGCATATTTGCATATTACTGAAAATCGATATGGGCGATATTGATTTTCTATTTTAGATGCCTTATCTGTTACATTGGTTGATATTACTTATTATCTAGATAAAATAAATAAAACTCCAAGATCTTTAAATTTTAGGTATAATTTTCTTCCAAAATTATTTTGTACATGTATGTACATACATATATTGTTCCATAGTTTATGGTGTATCGAATGTTTCGAAAATTTCAGTTTATGGAACTAATAAATTATTGGAATATATCAACATTTTATTATTATAACTATCATTTGAAGTTAGGATATAATATTTAATTTATCCTCCAGTTATAGTTCGATGGTTGTTACAAATATTAATATAAAGTTTTCATGGCTTTCATCGCAATTAGTTGCGTCCAGTTTCTCTCATCTCTAATTCTCTCTCTCTCTCTCTTCTGGTTACGAGGCGGCAACACGTGCTTCAGCGCTCATTTTCATTTGCGCGCTTTTCATTTTCATTCATTTCGCCCACTCGACGCCGCCCCCCCTCCCACGCTCCCCGCTCCTGACGGCTGCCGCTCACTAATGACGACAGAAACAGCAACAGCAACAGCTGATGACGTCGTCCTTCGTTCATTTTCTTTTAATTTTTGCGCGACTTCTGTTACGCGCTTTCTTTATTTTTATCGCCAGTTTCGGTGCGCAATCCGAGCAGCTGTTCATTAAAGCTGTTCATTAAAGGCCGCGAAAAGAGTTTGGCCGCGCCACGAAGTAGGCAATGGAATTTGGAATGGAAGGACTTTGGGGCAGCGAGGGCTGATCTGATTTAATGTGGGCTTTAGTCTGCTGCTTAATTGTGCGCATAAGAAATATCGATTGTTGCCCAAAAAACAAAAGTAGCTCTGGCTGAGGACACCCAAAGGACAACGGCTTGAAAATCGCAACATAAAAAATATATGTAAAATGGTATTTTTTTCGTTGTCACGGCCTCGTCGAGCACACAGTGGGTACAGTGCTACATGCAAACGTATATATATTTTTACGAGATAAAATAGAAAATTTTGTTATCAGGCAGCAGCGGCGAAAGGATATAAAGCAGCTCACACACACACACACACACACACACACATGTGCATGCTTTTGTAGTCATGTGGGTGTGCGGCACTTGAAATGGCAATGGCAGCTACCCACCCCCAGCCCCAGCTCGCCAGGCAGCTTCTTCTTCTACCGCACTACTACAACACCCGTCCCCAGCTTCCGCCGTGCAAAACCCGCTCTCAGTTGCCGTTGCCGCTGCCAACGGAAGATGTCTTCGGGTTGAGTGCTTTTCCGGAGAAAATGTAATTTTCTCATGGCAGTCATCCTCGTTGCTCGTCGCTCGTTGTCGTTGTCGTTGTTGTCCTCGTCGAACGTCGCACGATTGAAGTGTCGGTCGGTTGGTTGGTTGGTTGCTTGCTTGCTTAGTTGGCGGCGTCTGCCTGGCTTGGTACCTAGGCGAAAAGGAAACTTAAAGGATGCTTCTTGCTCCTTGCGCTGCGCCTTGCCAGCTTCCTGTTGCCCTTTTTCACCAGCGCCTTGCAAATTGCTCACGCTTGTCTCGTGCATGTGTGTGTGTGTATGTGTGTGCGTGGTGTGTATCTTATCGTAGGTATGAGTGTGCGTGTGTGTGTGTGTGTGGCATTGTCGTGGCTGGTGCTGTCTTTGTCATTATCCTTTTGGGGGTATTGCGACGTGTCAAAGCAACAACGCCACGCTTGGATGTCTCTTGCCTCGTCCTGGCTCAGTGTGCAGTAGCATCCATCAATTTGATGGATAAATATATGCAAATTGTGTATTAGCTGTCCTTGTTGTTGTTATCCTTTAGCAAACAGACGCACACACACACACACACAGGCACATACAGTAGCAGCAGGAGCACACATCAATAGTCGGCGACGATGGCATGGAAATAAATTTGGCGCACGTGTATTTGAGCACTCTTTGGGCAGGTGAATTGAGCTTCGGATTGGGCCCGCCTACCGCATTCAATAAATCATGTTAACAGCCAGTCAAAATGAAATCCAAATGAAATTTAGATAAAACATTCTCAAAGTAGGCAGCGACAATTCTTTAAATTAAGTTGCCCAGCGATTTTTTACCCCACTTTCGAAAAACCAAACAGCGCTAATTGAATTACTTTCCGAATTCTCACGCCTCGAGGTAAGATTTGTTTGGTTTTTACCACTTCGACATGTGTAAATTGAGTCAAAGGGCAGTCCTCATGCAAATTCCTTGACAGCAAGGGTTGCAATCCTTTCAGCTCAATGGAAAAATGATTTATATGCAAACGTAAAGTTTGCGCGCAGGATCTGAATGAGGATCGCAACTGCCTGTAATAAATTCTACAAAGAAAATAAAAAACGATCAAATGTCGCCGCTGTTGTTGTCATTGTTGCCTCATTTGCATTACAATTTGAATGCCGATGCTGTTGGTCGCAAGGCTGCATGAGGGAAAGGATACAGGACGCTTCATACTGTGAAAATTAATATTTTAGCTTGCTTTGGTTTTTTTGCAATTTTTGATATTGCGCAAAATTTATGCAAATTTTTCACTACATGACACACAAAAGAAGTTGTAACA
Organism: Drosophila nigromelanica; assembly: GCA_004149465.1. Taxonomy (NCBI): domain Eukaryota; kingdom Metazoa; phylum Arthropoda; class Insecta; order Diptera; family Drosophilidae; genus Drosophila; species Drosophila nigromelanica. The sequence continues at coordinate 90,288 of SCDS01000622.1, forward strand.
TTTTTTCTTTTGTAAGGTGTGAAAGGGTTTTCTTTTGTTTAATTAGTGCACAAAGGCGAAAGGGATGATGCACTGAGAGAAAACATATGCTAAAGCTGCCTGCTGTTGAATGGAATATTTATAACGTTGACTGCTAATATTTAAGCTATACGATAAAGCTTAAAATAGTTCATTTATTTTTTATAGCGAATTTCTCTTTTTCTGATTATGCACTTATAAATTCTCTACCATTAATTCTAGAAATATTGATAATTATAAAACTTACAAAACAATTATAATTTATATATAATTTTAATAGTTTAAAGACTTTCCGTTATTTTAGCAATGAAATCTGTGGTTTTTTGCTTATACTCCAAGGACTCAACCGCCCAGCATCAATCAACTCCCTTAATTTGGCTGCTGGCGCCATCTATTGCTCAGCCTGTGAAGCACAAAGACCAAACAGAGTCGACAAGCAGTGCAAGGATGCTACAGCCGGCAAGCAGTGCGTCGCATGCGAACATTGAATAATAAATTAAATTTTCATTTTATTTATTGATTCTGTTTAACGATAAATATCTCAAAAATGTTTTTAATGAATGCGCTCGTGGAGAAAATATAAAAATAGCTCACGTAAATATTGCGAAACCAGTTAAAATTAATAATTAAAAATTTTAATTGATACGAAAGTATGTTAAACTGAAAATGCAAAAATTAATTTTAACAATTTTTAACAAGATGCCACAGCAAAATTGTAAAAATTGTTGTGCGAACAGAAATTATTAAAAAGCAATTAATAAACGGACTTTGGCAACAAGTTGCCCAAATGCCTATTCATAATTATGGGGCAAGGAGATGCGCAACTTGCCCCATGAATTATGTTGTAAATGCCGCGCATATTAACTGACTCCGGGCCCAGACTGGCCGGTCTGGTTAAGGCCGAGCCCAGCCGGCCGGCTGGCCACGTCCGATGTAATTTCAATGGTTAATGAAAATACCGCAAGTTGATGCCGTTGCATCTGATGCAGCTGCTACTGCATTTGCGCATTTCGAGCCATTCGTCAGGCTGCGCATTAATTTCAAAATAAACGCTGACCATGGAGGGGGCAGGAGGTGAGGAGTCCGCCATGGAACGGGTCTGACTAAAGAGCAGATCAAGCGACTTCGATTTGATGATTGCTCGTTAATTTGCGTTAACGATCGGGGCTCAGAATGCCGAAATAATAATAAAAAGTAAATAAAGGAAAGAAGAAAACAAACAAGCAATGTTTAAGCCGTTAAGCAACGAAGCTCGCAGGATCGGTGTTCAATCGATCAGTTTTGGCCAGCAAATTATCTCCTCTTTTAATGCCAGTTTCGGGGTGCAAACAAGAGCACACGAGGATAATCGCCGGTGTAAACATGCAGCACTTTGCGTGCCGATGCCACAAGACATGAAACCCTTCAATCAGCCACAAGTGGACACCGCAGCGGGCGCAGGAACAGGAGCAACCGGCTGCCGGCGTTAGGATTCGCACTGCTAAACAAACAGAACGATTTCTGTGGAAAGCGGGGGCAACGGGGAGCGGAGCCATTCGCAAAATGCTGTTGGACGCATTCTCGAGCGCGCCGTACATTCATTCGTATCAAATTAAATGTAATTATTTCTGAGCTCCGTCCAAAACACAATTCATCCATCAACGTAACCTTTGGGTGCCCACCACATCAGACCCAACGGAACTGAGGATGGGACACATGGAGGACACCAGTTCCCGCTCTTCGGTGAAGCGCATTCCCTTTTTGCACAGCGCATCGAGCCACCAAAAAGTAAAATTTGCAAGAGCCCAAAACTGGTTTGGAATTGTTACAATTAAAGTCTGAACTTAGATATATGCTTCTTCTTGCAGGGGATCTTAAAACGGTTATTGTGTTAAAATGGATTTCAGTTAGTTATGTAAAGAAGCGATGTGCAGACTTAACAAGAAAATTAAAATAAAATTTATAGAAAAAAAAATATTTATACCTATTTTTTGAGAATTATTTTCATCACAATTTGTAATTTTATTAATTAAAATAAAAGTAAAATGTTTTTATATATTTTTTGTTTATTTTCATTAGTACTATTTATGAAAAATAAAGTTAATATAATTTTTATAGTTAAAACATCTATATACTTTTGGATATTTTTAACTGATTGTAGTCATGGTATTGATGGCAGTTATTATTTGTTGTTATATATTTTTCACCTAAGCGAACTTTCATGTCCAGAGCAAATTACAGCAAGCGCCAAAAAATTAACATCAAAAGCGCATAATTCAATTTTGCCATATACTTAATAGCCCCAGACACTGGTGTTGTGCATTCTAATTACAATACTTGGTTACACGCAAGCCCCAAGTACCGAACATAAGTTCCCGGCTGGGAGTGCGACTGCGACCAGGCCAGATGCCGTTCCTGGATGAGCTTCATTGGCTGCGTGAGTCGTTATGTCTTCATAAAGATGGCAATCGGGCTGAAAGCTGCAGTCGCGCCATGTAAACTGGGCCAAAACACTTGGCCATTAACTACTAATAATAATAGCCTAGCCTATGTGACTGTGTGTGTGTGTGTGTGTAAATTTAAATATATTTACATGTATATAGATGTGTATGTTGCATATTTCATAATTCCTGTTATTATAATTATTTTTAAACATATTGCGCGCTGTTCGACACTTTGCATGATTTTCTGCTCGACTGCTTGATTAAGTCAGGGACTGAAGGGACTGAAGGGGCGAAAAGAGGGGCGGGCAGCATCAGGAGCTTCATTTCAATGGCACTCGGCACTCGAGAGTGCACAGACGACAACGCAGGGCAAACGATCTGTTAATAAACACCTTCCTACGTACCTAGCTGCCTCCATCTCTCTCTCTCTCTCTCTCTCTCTCTCTCTCTCTCTCTCGCTGCGACTTGGCACACATCCTGCAACTCCGACTGCCCACATACTTCACATGTGTATGCATTATTTTAATGACAGTGCCGCGCACGCTGCTTGTGACGCACGCCTCAGACATTAAGTACGACAACGAGGACGACAACGACGTCGCCCAACTCCAGCAGCAACCTCTGAATACGCGAAGGACAACGAGATGAGGCAGTTCTGGGAAAGGGAATGGGAACGGGAAAGGGAATGGGAACGGCAACGGGAACATCGTCGCTGGGCACTTGTGTTAATTGCAAGGCGACATTCGCCGCCAAATGGGGCGGATTGGGTAACGGCAACCGGCAACTGGCAACCGGCAACTTGGGAATGGCAGCAGCAAATTGTAAATTGCGCTTACACAACTTGCCACTTGCAACCTGTGTCACTGATCAGTTGCGTCCAGGTCCAGTTGCAAGTATCTGTTGCTCACGCATTCAAGTTTATTCGGGCTTATTATGGGTCAGTTGGCTTGTTCAGTTCGTTGATGATGGATCGATATGTAGAATGGGAGCCCCATGCAAATTATAATGCACACTTTGCCCGGTTGCAGTTGTTTATTTTGCATTAATGAGCTTGTAGTTGAGTGTAATAACAGTCTACAGTTCGGTGCAGCCGTTCTCCTATATTCGGCCCAAAATATCGAAAGGTAAATCGAGCTGAAGGCGTTGCCAGCAGTTCGACAGGCATTGGCCCGGCTGCCGCTGAGCGCTAGGTGGCGCTGCTGTGCACAAGGCATATCGTGTGGCATATTGATTTAGGGGTTGCTTTCAGTTGATTGGGAGATCAATAGGTATTGGAATCAAACAGAACGCTGAAGTGAGAATGAGTAAGAAAAACGCACGAATGGGAAGAATGCAGCAATAACAAAGAGTAAAAGAGAAGCACAAAAACCACGAAACACTAAAGATGAAATACACTTAAAGCCAATATACATATAATGTATAACTGAAATCAATTTGTTGTTTTTATTTAGTTTTTTTTAAAAATCGATCCCCACTGGTCAAATGCTTCGATCCGAGTGCAACTCCCATTTCTAAACCTATTCTGTGCGGAAACTGTGCCTCCATCTGCATTTCCAACTCCTGCTTCCTTCCTGCAGTTAATGCCCCCAAGCGCAGGCCCGAGCAAACAAACAAACTAAACGTGTCTCAGGTCGCTTTAAATACTTTCCCCCTGCCGCCTCTGCCCTTTACCATTTGTCCTTTGACCTCGGGCACAAAGGCTAGACAACCCTTTCTTTGCACAGTGCCCGTATCGAGGCCATGGCAATCAGTTCTCTCTATTTTTTTTTTCCTCGCTTGTTTTTTCCGCATTTTCTGTCAAATCGTCATGATTTAATGAAAAAATCAAGGGAAAAAAAACTTATTTGCATACGGATATAATTTAGCATTAAACGAGCCAGAGACAGGAAAAAAAAGGATTTTAAAGCGAGATTTCCTTTTTTTTTTAAAGGGTGCGTGTGTGTGTGTGATTGTGATTGTGCGATAGGTAATGTCTCGACGCTATCTGTTTGTTTGAGATTAATATGCCGTGCATCTGTCGGTTTGTGTCTGTCCCGGCCGTTTTGGGGGATTGTCCCATAGTTTGGCCTGTCAGCTCGTTTTCAGTTTTTATTTTTTGAATGATGGTTCAAAATTAGCATGGATACGATTTCACTTTTATAATCAACGGGGTTTTTTGTTTAAGTTTGGGTTCGCAGTCGAACGTATAAAATATCATTGAGAGAGACAGCAAAACGAGGGAAACCATTTATTTGTATAGCTTTGGTTGTCTGAGATGGATATATAATACGATATTTGTACAACATTTTCTGTTTGCTACACTGTGAAATATATAATTTTAAGTAAAAGTTATAAACTTAACGATTTAAAAAAATATTAAAATGTATTCCACAGGGTATTGGCTGACTTTCCAGAGTATTAGTCCGCATTTATTTTAACCAAGCTTAAGTCCTTGGCAACAAATCACCCAATTTTCTTATCAATGCCGAGCGAATTTTCCCAAAGCACAGCTCACGCCCTCATGCATATCATTATGGACAAGCTTAAGCTGAAACTGAAATATTTATTATAGCCTAAATTACCTTCTAATTACAGCGAACGCCCCCGAATTACCATTTCTACCTACCTGTCCGAATCCAACTCTACCAGCCCAATCTACAAGCTGTGCCCTCTGGAAAAAACAACATGCAACGTGGCATTTACATAAGAAATTAGCTTGTAAAATTAATCCGCAATAAGCTCGCCTCGAACAGCAGCCAAGCAGCCAAAATTACCGTATTAAAAAGCAATTAGCATTTAAATATCGGGCTCCAGACTAAAGACAAAAGGCGCTAACAGGGACGAGGGGCCAGAAACCAGGAGCTCCGAACAAGAAACGAAAAAAACAGAAAAAAAAAAAAACAGCAACCGCTGCATATGGGCGGCATTAAGTGGAGCTCTCTGGCTCTGGGCCATATTTGGCTACCCGAGCCGAGCGCTGTGTTCAGGTTGCCGTCAAAAGTTGCTTGGAAATTAAATTTCCGTTTAGTTGCTGAGGCGTCGACGACGGCATTAAAATTAAATTTGCGCTGGGCGCGCAAAATCAAATATGGCCAAATCAGCAATGTTGGCGATAAACAAACGCGTTCGGAAGCCATTAAAAATTATCATTTGCGCATATTGATTAGGACTGAAGCGACTGAAGCCGTGGATGGCGGGTGGTGCGGGGGTGGCAGATGGGTGGATAGGTGGATTGCTTGTAGCAGCTACAACAGTAAACATCAGCAGGCCTTAGGCTTGGCCTGTGTGCTGTGCCCCTGAGACGCGCACGAGGCGCATTAGATTAGGCCGACGTCTGTGTTGGGTGGGTGGCTGATGCTTGTTATAGAAAACAAATATCGATTCCATCCCTTAAGTTTACACCCACAGCGTGGTGGCACAGCCACATCGTTACCCTCAATGGCTGCCAAACAAAGGAAATGAAAAAAACACAGCAAAAAATACAGAAAACTAAAAAAAAACACCACCCACCCACAGGCAGGCGGGCACGGGCGCACCCCTGACAATGCCAGACGTTCGTGAAGGCGCCGGGGATTCTGACTCCGACTGCGACTCAGGCTGGGAACTGTGAACTGGGATCTGGGACTTGGCTGCCTCTGCAGCGCCTGCTCAGCCGAGCCGGCAGCGAGCAACCATTAAAATTTCGAAAATCCATCATTGGAAAAATGGTCGAAAAATATGTGCGCACAACTTCCGTGGCCATGCTTTTTTTCTCCGTATATTTTTTTGGCAAGTCTGCGTTTGTGGGTTTGAGGGTAGCTGTTGTTGGTGGTGGAGATTGTGGTGTTGGGGCTGCTCAAGACTTTTTGCAAAAATTTCTATTAAATTTTTCAATATTCATAAATTTTGTTGCATAAACGCAGAACGCAAGTGGGCAACTGATTTGATTTGATTTTCTAATTTGCCGACTAAAAAACTCAAAACGAATTTGAATTTGAATTTCGGCCTCTGGTTCTGTGTGTGTGGAGATGGGTGTGTGTGGCTGTGTGTGTGTCTAGGCAGGCAGCCATGTAAACACAAATCCAATCAAATAAACGAAATTAAGTGCACGTTGATTGGAGGCAAATCTGTTTTTCAGCCTGAATGATGACAATCAGCTGGAAGACCAAGAACTGCGCCGGCGACTGCGACAGCGAGTTAAATCGAATCAGCATCAGACAGCGCGGTTTTTGTTGGTTGTGCACAACAACACACAAATTGATTTCTGCAAACGTGGCACAAAAACTTCAAATTCATTTTATTTAAATTTTCAAACGCCAGCCACAGAAAATATGCCACACACAAATTTGCATTAGGCGCCCGTAATTTCTGCAGGACTGTAGGCGCTGGCAACGGCAATTTCCAGGCCAACAGCGACGCTTATCCTATGCCCAAAGATTACGAAGCGGCTGCCAAGGTAGCGCCACGAAATTTTGATTGTTATTTGTGGAGACAGTAAAAGCCAGCAGCAAGGCTGGCTCTCACAGGACACAGGATACAACACACAGAATACTGGCGGTGACCGTGGCTTTTATTATAATGCGCGTCCATAACTTCCACGCAGGTAACATCCAAGGTAGCATACACAAAACGGGCGTGGGGGAAATGAAAGCGAAAGATTGAAATGTGGAATATTTTTAAAAACCAATTTCGTTGAGCCGCCGCCCCCCCAGTAAACGAGGCAAGTATCTGGCATATTTGGTGGAATGGGCAAAGAAGGTGGCAAAAAAAAAAAATGCCCATAAAAGAAATTGTTTTGGGCTAAATTTCTGTAGAATTTCATTGAAGCTGTGCAACAACAATATCAAAGGACAAATAATAAATATATGTTATTGCAGTTTTGTTTATCTAAATACTCGAATATTCCAGCCGAATATTATAAATAATTTAAGGACTATTTAACTTAAGCTACCCTCAAAGATGCATATCGCATTTCGTTCCCTGTTATAGCTTTATATAGAAAGAAAGAGGCCCCGGCTTATATTGTTTTTCAATTTAATACCACACAAAGAAAAACCAGAGACGACTTTCAATGCTGTCATAAGCACTTCATAATTAGCACACCCAAAATTGGCACACTTTATTCTGGGGCCAACCCTCGATGGTGGCCGATAACAAAAGAAAGCGGCTTGCGGTGAAAGTGAAATTGCGAAAATAGGCGCAAAAAGGCAACACACAACAAAGGGAATTAGCAAACATGACAATGTAAATGACACAATAGACAAATGCACAAAAAAAAAATAGGTAAATAAAATTTGCCAAGGGATTGCGACCCTCAACAGTAGTATTCGATTCTGTGACTTAATTGTTTTGACATTTGACGCAGCCAATTTGGCAAAACTGCAAGAGATCGATAAGCGATTGGCAAACAGCAATAGACAAGGGTGGATGACTTTCACTTAACGAGGGGGTAAAAAAAACTATCAGGGCACAGTATTTGCCAAATTGCCAGGGCGTTTTTGATGAAGCAAATAGCGAATAGTGGAACCTGTTGAACGCTATTGATAATTAGCTTATTTGGAAACTGTTTGCGAATCAGATTTTAGCAGCTGCGAACATAGATCGGCTGTAGGTAACCGTAACCATTATCGTCCTGGCAGTTTCTCACGCGTCTTTTGCTTTGCTTGCATAATGCATGAGGGCCTCGATCTCATCGTCGCCATGTCCTCAGCCTTGGCCTTTGTCAGTGGCAGCCTGCAGCCTGCGTGACAGGAAGCAAATGTCCTGTTGTGTCACTCATATGCAAATTGGCGGGCTGGCAGGCTGCTTTTTTTATTATTTCTCCACCGTCACATCCTCTGCTTCTTCCTATTAATTAGAATAATAATTAATAAAGCAACTTCTTGAGATGGTTGCACGTGCAGCAAAGCGAAGTAAAAATCTTCAACCCCTTGGCGACGAACAGCATAAATTAGTTGCCTCATTGGCAAGGGAAAATTACCTGCCAAAGAGCAAACCAATTAAATTACAACAAACAGCAAATGATGCGTACTTAAACACGTCGACGTGATGTGAAAACGAAAAGCGAATGAAAGCCACGTTGCAGCCAAAGTGTAACCAAATATGATTTTGGTGTTCGCTCGGTTCGACCGGCATTTTAGGGTTAATCGAAAACTCAATTTAAATTTGCATATGATTTCTATTTAATTTACGAAAAAAAAATCCGTTTCGAGGGGAGGTTGGGCTGGGAGTTACAATATTTTTTTGGTTTTTTGAATTTTTTTTACTCTTTGGTTTTTTGGGTGGGCAGCTGTCGAATGACTGGCAGAGTTTAGCGGCATTTTGTAACCATTTCTTTGACGTTGTTTTCACTGAATTTCTACAACCTTTGCAATGAGCGCATACTTCCTGCATAGACAACAACTACGATAACAACAACAACAGTTAGAGCAAAAGTACCGCATCCGCATCCTGTTCAGCTGTCGCCTCAGCGGCTGCTGCGTATGCAAATTTTACCCGAAACATTTTCGTTTTGCTTGCAACCTTTTTACGAGTATTCCAGTTTTTTTTCTTTTTGTATTCGTTTTCCCATTTTATGAAGAGTGAAGCATTTCGTTGTCTCGACAATATGTAACTGACACTTGAAGGGGTGTTAGAGCAAAATTTGATGTTGTTTTGATAACCAAACTCGACAACAAAAAATATACAAGAAAAAAAATAAAAAACATCAGCTACACTCAACGGACAGCAATCTCTAATGTAAAAACTCCATTAGTAGCATTAGCAGTTAACATTGGAAAAGCAGTAACAGTAGCCCCTAAAAGTTGTCGCATGTTTGATGATTTACTGAAATATAAGCCTGATTTATGATGCCCAAAATTCACTGGCAGGCCACAAAAACAAGTTGCCATTTCCCAAATGTCGTCTAGTACATTAAAAGTGGCCGCACTCTTAAAAATACGGATAAAAAGGCAAAAAAAAAACAGAATAACAAAAAATAAATAAGAAGAAAAACATCAGCCGCAGCATGCGTTTGAGCCAAATTGATATAGACCATTAGGGTGGCTAAAATTCTTATTTTTTTCTGGTTTTTCTTCGGCTTAGTAGTCCAGATACACGTGTGGCTTCTTGGATGTTTCTCGACTTTTGGGGTTGCAGCGAATCTCGAGTGAGCTACCTTTATAGGTAATAGTTGGGTATACTAAAAGAACAATTTCTGGTAAAAGACTTTTACAGTTGCAACCTTCACAGAATAGCTAATATAATTTATAAATCTGATTTTTTAACACGTAAAAAGATATTATGGATAATTTTAATATAACAGAAACAAAAGCGTATTTATAGAAATATCAGTTCAGTTGTGTTTTTAGTGTGTAAATTATCATGGTATATCCCCCATTCTAAATCGAAATTTCAAACTTTTATTCACAAAAATATTTACAGAACGAACAAATATGGCGGCGCCTGAGCAGCTTTGGGGTCGCCTTGTCCTGAGGCAATGATGAATAACGGTGCTTAGGCGCCGGACATTTGATTAATGATGCGTTTAGCGCCCCAGCATCGGACAACTTGCGCGCGCGCACAATTTTCTACGCCATTTTTTGTAAGTGAAAAAAAAGGAAAATAAAAACTCACCGCACACTATTTCTCACAATTTTCAGTAGATTTTTTATGCCTGAGCATAACTTTATTTTATTAGCACTACGTGGCAATCTGCTGGATTTTCGTGGCATTAAAAGACAATTTTTACAACTTACCAGAGATGGTTTTTCCTTTACTTTTTCATTCTATACCCTGTAGCCATTAAATATATTAAAAGGGAAATCAGCTTGTAGGACGGAAGAAGATACGTAAGTCCTAAAATATGTATATATATATTCTCGATAAGGAATATTTTGGTTTTTGTTCCGCTTCTTAAGATATATCATAAGATAAAGTTATAAATTTATTCAATACCACAAAATCTATTAATATCAAAATTATTTAAGAAACCAATCTCTAAAGTGGGAATCAAAATGCAGATAACGCAGATAACATAAACAAGTGGTATCTGGCAGTCGAGTACTTTATTGATTTATTATACTTTATTTCATGCACTCTGTAGCAGACGTGGGTAATTTTTTTGTGGCCAATAAAGCTCACAGTGCGATGTTTATTAAATTCTTGCGGGCAAGTTCATTAGACAAAAAGCTAAAATTAATCAGCGGAGCAGAACTTGCTGACGCCCTATCCTCATACGCCTCATTTCTTAGCAGCAGCATTAGCATCAGCACACTGTAGACAGCTTCTGTCAGCTGCAGCGCTGTGCTGACATTCAGTGGCATCATATTGGCCACGGTTTGAATTGGAGTGTTTTGGAACTTATGCGATATGGCATTCAGTGCAATCATCTATCGAATACACAAATCAATTGCCAAATTAAACTATATTTTCCCTTCTAGCAATGTTTTTGAATGCACCAAAAAAATATTTAGGATTATTACAGTTTGGCCCAAGAACAACAAAAACTCAACAATAAGAATTTCCCTGAAAAAAACATCTGCGTGTAAACCGAAAAATGTCGAACAAAAAAATACGATGTTTTTCTAAAATAACAATAAAATGTTGGACCTTTTTCAGGTGTTTTATACTGAAATAGAGAAAATTTAATATTGAGTAACAAAGACAAGTCCTATAAGTAAGATTCCTTTTTTATTATATTAACCCGCTTTCAAATTGGTATTAATAAAATCGAAAAAGCGGTGTTCTACGAGGATCAAGCCTCTCAAGTTATCTTAGTTCAAGTAAGTAACTAGCATCATGCTAAAACTGTATATGCCCTTGGTTAGCTTCAGGGCCGTAGCCATCGACAGTGGGAGTACATCGGCTGCAGTTAAGGAAATTTCATTTTGCGACTTGGCCAGCATTAGAACCACAAGCTTTTGTTCCTTAACCGGCAGCTCATACCACAAGCAATTTGAGTAGATTGCATTTGTAAAGTTCTGATTCTAAAAGAGAAAATTCATTCAACGGGTAATTTAAACGTTAATCATTATCCCCTTACCGTAGTTTCCACTATGGTGCCCAGGCCGCAAAAGGCGTAAAGTACTATAAAGGAATAGATCAAGTAGGCGGGAGCTGTGGGCCACACATTCATGAAAATGCAAGAAATTGTGCACAGAATGCTGACGCAAGATGTCGCAAGCTGCACAAACATAATGATATCGAAGGTTTTCTTTGTGCCATGCAGAATTCTGTAGAATGCTGAATAATGTAAGTCTCTATGAGGATATCTAAAATACTCACGTGGCATATTTCTGGTGCCAGGCCAGCAGATCCCACAGCATCGCGCGCACCTGCTCATATTTATTGGACTGCAGGAGTAGCTCGTTCAACTCGTGGAACTTCGCATTGAAAATGTCGCCTAACAGCGGCACGTTCGTAATAAACAAAAATAGATACATGTCGCCACCAAAGTTACCGAATGCACCAAAGGAAATGCACGTAATGTGTAGTGCGATCAGCATCAGATATCCACTGTCGGTATCTCTATCGACGCCCGGCACGAGAAAATGCAAGATCAGCACCTTTTTGTGGTAGACGATATATTGAAACAACGGATAGCAGAGCATAACAGTGACGGTAACGATATAGACCCACACGAACGCCACCACCATTACCCAGAAGTTATTGATACGCTGGTGCAGATATTTCGCATAATGGCCCCCCTTTTCCTCGTACTCCACATAAATTGACTCGTAGGTGCTTTGTATTTGGCGCATTAAGGGCGCATGTTTCACACAGCACAGCAGCTTCGTTAGACCCTGAGCCGCTGAGCCAGCCACGGCGAGTGCCTGCAAAATGACCGTCCAGTCGTTATTCAGGATCGCCCCCTCATACATTGTGTACAAGGTGGCAGCGAAGAACATGGTAGCTGCTGCGAGCACAGTGTAGGTCAGCGCCCACATGCGAAAGTTAGGATCGGAGACATCTGTGCCACAGAATTTCACACAGAATCGAATCAAGCTAATAATCTTACAGAACCGATATGCTGCGGTCTTGACCATGGCAAGAATTAAGAATACAACAGTTAACAGTAGAAGCGTTTACCACTGATTGAGACCCGATACCGAAATGATATTCCTTTTATTGCGCCAAGAACCTGACAGGAGATGTCAAAATATTGACAGCTTGATTGGAAAATCGGTTCAATTAACTTGGCTCTAACTGATTCAACCTTAACAGTTTAATTGCTTTAATGTGTAACCATCCTAAATGCTCTGTTTCTCATGGCCATAATGTGATTTATACCATTTAATGTGGGAGGTTTTTGTCTCCCCCTCACGTTTAATGCATGAGCAGATCCAACACCCCAACCAAAAGCTGCACGCAATTGATTTAATATACAATTTTTTAATAAAACCTTCTGTCGAAAGAAAAGAAATGAAAACCAAAAGAAAACGAAAAATAAGAGTCTCCATTCACTTTTAAATTGAGCCGACGCTTGAATACTCTATAATAAGATTAATACATAATATAATATAAAAAAATATATTTAATCAGAAGCAGATTAAAAGTTAGATAAGTTGAAGAAAAGAAAAGAAAAATAAATATATCTTAATCACCCATTGTCGAACCTTATAACAAAGTCTAGATACCAATGATTTTAGTAAAGCGCCTATTTACACAAGGCCTCATTGAAAATCTCGTTGCTATTTTTTCCTGCTTTCAAATCTCACATCAATTTTTGTTGTTGCCAAACCGGAAGTGCAGAAGAAAATGTAAAGCGCATAAGCTTGGGCCCAACAACTAATAAAGGCTATCAACAACAGTTCAAACAACAGCAACAACAACAAAAACAACAAAAGCAACAAAGTCCTAACGACGCGTCCTGCAATGGACAATGGTAAACTGGCGCTAAGCAAACATCCAGCAGAAGAAATCGTTGAAAATGTTTCCTCATACGCACTCAAGTGTATATTTTCTCATTTTCTTGCATTTAACTTAAAATTTGCTTTGAAGTTTTGACATTTCATAAAGCAGATTTCGTTTCCCCAGCCAATGTAGATTTTTATTTATACACAACGAAATTTTTCTTTTTTCTATCGAAAATCCAAGCAAACAAAAGTAAAAGCGACGTCGGCGGCGCACGCAAAAAAATTTCAGTTTCAGTCACCCCTGCAGAAGGTGTGGCCTCAGCAAAAGAAAAAAAAACGACCCTCACAAGCCCCGGCCTGTGTTTACTCCCAGTCCAGGTCCCTTCCTGCCCGCCCACTTTGCTCTGCTCTCCTCCACTGCGCTCACATGAGCCGGGCGCGGCGTATACTTAATATGAAAGACACGATGACGAGGTTGGCTTAAAGTAGCTAAGGCGACGTTCAAGAAGCTGACGCAGAAGTTCAGTGTAGGCCTTTGAGGCAGCAATAGCTGCCTCACAAAATTACTGGCTCGTTAGTTGCCAGGTAGCAGCGACGTCGGCAGCGGCAGCAACAGAGACAGCGACTGCGACTTTTCGTCTCCCTCTCTCTCTCTTTCGAGATGAATGTTTGTTTCTTGCTCGCTCGCTCGCTCGCTCGCACACGCACAAGCCGGTTGGTGGTTGAGGGGTAGGGGTGCTCTGAGCCTCAGGATACGCTAATTTCCAGTCATACAATTCCAGTGGAAAGTGCGTGCACAACTGCCGCTGGCCGACAGGCGGCGCCACCGTCTAAGCGAACTGAGTTTTACTAATTGCCAGCTCTTTGCGACTTATTTCGGCTTGTTTATCTCTAATTATATTTTAATTTGCACAGTATTTCTGTTTCTGTTTTTTTTTCCACTCCCTGCGCACTGCCCCAAAGTATTTGCACTTTACGGGCGACATCCTGGCGCACATTTTAATTGCAATTATAGAAGGCCGTCGCTTGGACGATTCTCAAGGCTTGTCCTTGCCGCAAGGCGTTGTGCTTGGCACGTAGCGGCATCAATGGGCCACTAATTATACCGGCAGGAGCTGGCTAGCCGCCACGGCAACAAATTTATGCCGAATCTTTCAATTGTTTGGGGTAATTACATTATGGACTCAAGGAAATTGAGCGAGTGCACAAATTTGGAATTTTAAACAGCAGCATAAAAGATATCGGCAATAGCATCTTAAAGTTGAAAACATTTTTGTGCATAACCCGTTTTTGTCCAGTTCAACCCCAAAACAGCAATTTCTTAAGAAATGTTGCCAAAAGTACGCTCCATAAAATCAGACCGTCAAATATTTTCCAAAATAGGTTTTACTGAAACCGGTCACGTACGGGGCAGCTCATTTCCTGGCCACGGGTCGCAAAAGGTGTCAAACGGATGTAAATACGTGCTGCGTATGCACAATGTCCTGCCGGGGCTTGTGGGCTCCTCCCGGTAATCAAAGAAACCCGAGGAAAAACCGCGCCCCAATTCAAGCTTAAGTAAACTTTAAACGTTTTCTAATTGTTAAACTGCCTTTGGCCGACATCCCCACGCTCGGGAAAAAGTGCCACACAATTAAACAGTGCCAGCAAAGCCGCCAAAAGACAAGAAAATAACAGACACAGATAGAGAGAGCGAGAGAGAGAGAGAGAGAGAGAGAGAGAGAGAAAAAAGAAAGAAAACATAAGCAACGCTGAAGGAAAAGCTAGAGGCAAACGCGCGCTATGTTAATTAATTTGCCAGGACATCCGTGACGAGCCTTGGATGGGGCAGCACTGAAGAACACTGACTGTAGCCGCGTGTTTATTTTTTGCCGTCGCGCTTAAGTGGTAAGCCCCATTAACAACTGCCTGTCGTTTGGCAGCGAAATAATGGCGTTAGATCATCGTCGCCTTGGACAGGACACAGGCGCAGGACGAGCGCGCAGTGCACAGTGCGTCATTTGAGCGCTGAAAGCTTTCAGCGTAAATTGTTGGAAATTAAGAAATGTTTCTCCACACTCGCACACTCGCATATTCGCCCACCCACCCAACAACTAACCAGATGCCCCCCCGGTTCAGGTTCCATCATCGTCATATTTCATGGCTCTTCCGGGTTCTGCTCTGTTGTTTTATGAGCACCATTTGGAGTTGTTGTTGTCCTTGTTTTTGCTGCCTGTAGTTGCCATTGTTAATGTCCTGGCAACCACAAATGGCCACCAATCTGCGCCCATCCACCGTCGCGACGTACGACGGCCGTTGTTTGGTTTGTCTTTTGCGGTTTCCTTGCGTATTTCTCTTCTGGGTGTTTTTCTTTAATTTAGTCCCTGGCCAAGTGGCTTCCTTGTGGGCGCGCTTACAATAATTAGATGTAACGGATATTGTAATTGGTGTTAAATTGCGTCAAAGGCCGTGTTAATGCTTGAGGTTTATAAGGCTTCATGGGCGTGGTTACCACATTTCTTGCTGGACCAAAAGACATTGCCTAATTTTTGGCTGGTGTTGTTTTCGGGGCAGCTTCCTTTTGCTAAACATTTATTATTCATTTATCTGTAAACACGATACAATTACTGTTCTTCCCTCGGGTTATATTATTTTGAAAAACATTTTGTCAGATTTTATTTAAACACAACTCGGATATCTGTTTAGTTTCTGAGCAGTTTTATGAGTTCTAAGTTTTTTAGAACCTATCGCAATGACATGTAGGAACAAACTAAGAAACTTCAATTGATAAATCTTACCTGGCTGCCGTTTGTCTTTCACTCATACTCGAACCTCGGCCTTCTCATAGCCGGCAATTAGCATGACAATGTATGGGATAAGTTCAGGATGTCGGTCTACACAAAAGGGGTTAAGCTAAAGCACAAACAAGTTTTGATGAGCACACAAAAGAGGCTTGAGCCTTGCGACAGGATATGATTGGGTCTGAATTTGAATATGAAAGCCCAACGGTGCCAGATATTAAATCACAAAAGCGCAACGCGTGTGAAACGATTAACGAACTACGAATTCTTAAATTCAATTCACAGAATCTCCTCCGTCTGTGTAGATATCCCTAAGGAGCAAACATGCCAGACAGGCCGCATGAATACATAAATCACATTGCAGCATTTGCATAAGTTGGCAGCCCAAAACGAAATCGGCGCCAACGTATTTGTATGGGCATTTCGTATTTCGCACCGCGTCCGCCTTCTCAGAAATTTGTTTCTAACTCTCTAATCAAATTAGCAACAGTTAACCGGATGTGCAAAAATCTGCAACCACTTTCACCTTTGTGTTTGCGTGTGTTTCTCATTGTTGGCTGTGTTTTTGTTTTGGCCTGCAATATTTATTGTGGTGCGGTGCATTTTATTTTGATTTGATTGTTCGCACATCAGCGGGTAGCCTTAGCCTCCGGCTCCAGCTTCTAAAAGACCCACCCAAAAACGCGTTTGCTGGCAAATTTTTGCATTCGCATTTGCATTTGAATGTGGCTCGCGTGCGAGTCATGAATCATTTATCGTTGTTGCTGCTTATGATGATTCAAGTATTGATTTGCATTGATTTGCATTTCAATTGCACTTTTTCGACACTTTACAATGGATTGTATTGCAGTTGCATAAACTCGATCCCATCCAAACCGATGTGATGTGATTTATTTATGGGCTGCATCACATTTCAAGTGATTCGCCCGCTTTCCAACTTCTGCCGTTGTTTCTATTGCTTTTAAATAATGGGGCTTTACATCTAATTGTTCGTATCTAATGATAGCCCTTGACTTGAAATTTAACATATGTATATACTTGTAGAATCCAATACTTGATGCATTTCAATTGCAGCGTCAGGCTGTCACAACAAACAATCCCCTGTTGCATTCGAAATGTACGAGTATATACTTCAACTAATCATTTTATTCGGATTTCGCAATATTGCAGTAAATCATAAAGGAATTATAAAACAATGCACAGACATAATAAACTCGAGAGTGCAGCAGCAGTTGCCAGTATAAACTTTTAAAAATATAGAAAATATGCTCAAGAGCGCAGTCAAATTTGCATTTTTGACGTCACAAGTAATACTGATTTATAATTTGATAAATATAGGATTATTTTATTTTTTATCTGTTTAAGCCTGTTCAATTTTGCGACAGTTGATAATAACCATTTACCAGCGTAAACTATTGTTAGGCGATATCGTTTATTGATTGTCATTGTGGAAGCTGTAACTTTGACTTTTAAATGTCGTGACACATACATATCGATAGTATTTATGTAATGTTAGTCACGATGTAATTCGAGATGTCATGTTTGACAGACTGGAATCTGTAGTTTCTATTGAATAAATACTCCAATATTCTGGATGCGTTTAAGCTTGAAGAAAAAGTTATACGAAAACTAGTACAACAATGAAAAGGCAGAGTGCTAAAAAACGATCTGTTTCAGAAAATGGTGAACATCCTCGAAAAAAGTCAAAACCAGAAAAAATACCATTTGATGAGGTTGAAAAAGCAGAGAAGAACAGTCCCGTAAGTAAAGAAATCCGCTTGGAAATTGAAGAATCTTATGAATCTTATTATCAACAGCATAGCACTCATACGTTATCAGGAACACCTGTTGATTCAGAGCGGAACCAAGAGGTCCATACTAAACTGAATAAAATGGATAAATCACAAAAAATCGAAAAGAAAACATTGGAAAATGAAGGGAACTTTGATCGAAAATTTGCAAATTTTGAAGAAGAGTCTGATTTGGAATCATCAACAAATGGAGGTGAATATTACCCACCTGATAAATGCAAGATCTTACATCAAATATCCCACACAAATTCCATTTAGACGATGAACAATCCGATGTACAAATGGAAAGCGTTAGCGAAAATTCCGATTATGAATTTACATCCGGTTCGAATAAGTCATCGGAAATTGGACGAAAAGAGGGATCTAATGACGAATCACGTGCATCATTTTCACCGATTTCCTTTGGAAATTCTGATGATATTTTGGAAAGTGAAAGTAAGTTAAAAAAAAGAAAAACAAACAAAATGATGAGCATTCTACTGATCAGATCATCCACTTGCCAGAGTGATAGTTCAGTGATCATTATGAGAATCCATAACACAAGATATTATATATAATATATTATATATAACCAATTCTTCTTGTAGATTCTCGTCCAAGCTCTAAGGCTTATAAACATCGGCAGAAAACGGATATTTTAACAGAGACGTCAGGTGAGACCAAAAGTTGCGTAACTTCTTCGACTGAGAATACCTCTGGTCCCAAAAGGTAAGACACTTTAGAATAATTGATTTATAATTACGATAACAAATATTTAATCTGATGCATGTAATTCAGCCAACTACCCAACAAATTGAGTTCGGAAGAACCGCTTTCCCTTATTGCAGAGGCAATGCAAACTCAAGAAGAATCAGCGGAAATACGTGAGCCGACTATCAAGCCCATTGTATCCCAAAGGAATCAATTAACTGAAGGGCGCAAAAGCAACGTTGGCGTGCGTAAGCAACGGTGGGATGATAATTATGAGAGCTCAAAGACTACCGAATCTCCTGCTGTTAGTTGCTCGGAAAAGAAGCGAATATTTGAAAAGACTATGATTACATACCTTACAAAAATGTCACGTATCTCCACTGAAAGAAAAGCTGCCCCTGGTTCGCCTGATTCCAGGAAAGATACAGACAGCGATGATTCAGGTTGGCGGCGCAAGGCTCCAGCATTGAAAGCTGATATTATCAACGGCAGAGACTTTTACGAAGATGAAAGCTCATATGAAGATGATAAGATCAATTCTGACGATGACGATGCCTCGATTAGCTCAGATCCGCCTTATTCAAATGTGCTTTATGAGTATGAGCAGCTCTTTCATGAGATTCGCAAGATTATGGATAAAGTGCCCAATCGCTTCAAGTATGAAATACACTGTCTTCTCTATCCGACTCTGGCAATAGTCTATCTCCGAATGATTGCCAGTGGTAAGTACCGGAAGGGCAAGGCATTTGTTGAGAGTTCTCAGCGTTACCTTGATCATTCCTACATGGCGCGTGTGGATAACTTAATGGTATTGCAAAATCCAGGAGACCTTCCCAATAAAGCCAGAAAGTTGATTTCTGACGACAGTGAACAGCTTTCAGTCACCATGTTTGAAGAGACCTATTATCTGTTTCTGCTCAACATGGAGTCCTGGAATCGTAACACACAAATGACGTTTATACGCCATTTTGATCTATATCCTGACGATAACTGCGGCGAGCCTCGTCAGCATAATCGCATTGGGCGTAAAATGTTGGATAAAATATACTGGGCTACTCCCGATACCGGCAAAGAAAAGAGAGAGGGCAGTCCACGACCATTGCGGCGTAGACGCTTCAAAAAGGACAAAACTTCTCCGAATAGAAATGTAAATTTGCCAGCCAGCAATCGCCTCTTCACACCAACTCCGAAGCGTTGGGACCTGGAACGGCATAAGGACGACGAGGAACGTCGTGTGCCGCTTAACCGCGACAGTTTGCCATCGGCCTATTTGTATACGGCGGTTGAGACTGTCGAGACTGTAATCTGCGCCACCTTCTCGAACAAATGCACAATGCTCTCTATTGGCACCGCCTCTTCCGTAATTCATATCTTCTCGCTGACAGCTGCCAAGTTGGTGCAGCTCAAATCGGCCGAGTGCTTGAAGAGGTTGGATACGGGCATGTCCGGCATAGACGAGAGCATGTTGGACGCGACCAAAAAAAAAATGAAACGCACACTTTATGGTCACCAAGGTGCCGTATACGGATGCACATTTGCTCCACACGATCGCTTTCTGCTCACCTGCTCCCAAGATCGGACTGTGCGCTGCTGGTGCCTGCTCTCCTGGAGCTGCGTGGTCATCTATCCGGGCCACTGTGGGGCCATCTACAGCGTTAACTATGCGCCATTCGGTTATTATTTTGCCACCTGCTCCGATGATCGGACGGCACGCGTTTGGACGCAGGACAGCAAGAAGTCAGTTTGCATACTGGTCGGACATTTGGCGGAGGTAATCTGCTGTCATTTCCATCCAAACAGGCACTACCTGGCCACTGGCTCGGCCGACTGCACTGTGCGTATCTGGGACATCATAAAAGCCGCCCAGGTGCGCGTTTTGAGTGGCCACAGAGATGCCATCAATGCCTTAGCCTTCTCCATGTGTGGTCGCTACTTGATTTCCGGAGCTGAAGATCACTATTTAATTGCTTGGGACATAGACAAAGAGAAATTGGTCTGTAGTCTGTCATTTCACAGCGCCCCCATTAACTGCATTGAATTCGCGCTAGACAACAAGCTTTTTATGGCAGGCGGTCAGGATTGCCAAATGACCATTTGGGATTTTGAACGCTTGGTTCAGGAATACGAAAACGGCAAACAGAGCGACAAAAATGTTGATGCCACTGATGTTGATGCAAAACCCCAACCATCCAAGTTGAGCAGTCAACACTTCCTGATCAGGTCTTATGCAAGTAAGGGAACTCCTTTTTATAAGCTACGCATTACACGGCGAAACCTGCTGTTGGGTTTCTGTGTCAGATTAGCAAATGATGCAGCAATGGATAAAATACCTGATAAGGACGCCAGGTATATAGAATGGTTGGAGTTTTTGGATATCTTAAAGTTGAAGGCGTGCTTTGCACAGTCAAACAATCATGTATCAAATAATATCAAAAACTCAACTGGGTTGGAAGAGTCAGAAACACTTAAGAATACCAATATTAAATTATTCGAGGACGAAAAGGTCACAAAGAATACTGATATTGAACCTTCCGAGAATGAAGGAGGGTTAGAACTATTAAGGAGTCCTGATGACAATTTCTTTAGCGATGATGAAGACACCGAATCGTTGGGAAATAGCGACTTTGAATCTTCCGATTCAAATGAAGACAATTTAAAGAGTTCCGATGTTGAATCGCTTGATGATTATGAAAGAGCAGAATCATTACGAAATCGCAAAGCTGAACTTTTCGAGGATGATGAAAAAAATTCCAATAGAGAATCTGTAAATTTTGAAGACAAAAGATCAACAAATGTAAATAATCCCAATTTTAAGTTCTATGAAGATGGCAAAGAAGCAAAATCATCAAAGAAGCTCGAGTCTGGAAATCTGAATGATGAAGATGAAGATGAGAGGGACACAGAGTCGATGAAGAATTCCGATGTTAAGTTTATTGAGGACAGTGTGGAAGAACATTTTGAAAATTATAACGAAGAATCCGAAATGATAAGAAATCCCAATATTGAATCTATTGAAGTTAATGAGGAATACAGAGTAGGGTTGAGAACTTCTGAAATTGAATATTTTGACGATGATGAGTCAGAAACATTAAATAACACCTATAGTGAATTAAATAAAAATAATACAGAAGAGCGGAAAGCAAATATGAATACCAGTATTGAATCTGTTGAATCTAATGAAGAAGACACAGATTCATCGAGAAATTTTGATGACGATGATGAAAATTCAGAAATGGACAGCAATAAAGAAGAGACAGAATCGTTAAGGAATTCTGATGTTGAATACTTTGAGGAAGATAAAAGAAAGTCAGAAATAGGAAAAAATTCTGATATTACATATACAGAAGAGAATGAAGAAGCAACAGAATGCTTAACAACTTCCGATGATGAATCCTTTGAGGAAGTGCCAGAATTAGTTCAGATCCCTGAATGTAATGGAAGGGAAAAACTTGTAGGGAATTGTGATGTTGAATCCTTTGGGAAAGGTGTAGAAGCAGTAATGTTAGAAAATCTTATAGAGGATGATAAAGAAATGAAGGAAAATGAAAAACAACCAGAAACAGTTAAGACGGTCGGTGTTGAATACTTGATGGATTTTGAAGAGGAGCAAGAAGAATGCAGAAACCCTGATGTTGCATCAATTGAGGATGACGAGGAATCCCATTATTAATTATTCAGGGTGTTGGATTCGAGGATAAAGAAGAGCTAAACACAAATTCTGATTTCGAAACCACGTATAGGGGATGAAGAAGATTTAGACACGATAAATTACAAAGTCTAAGCAATAGATTGAACTAAGCTTGAGAGTATCGATCAAATTGTTATAGAACACAAATATTTTTTAACATCCTAACGTGTATAACTATAAATCCCATCTTATGCTGTTCAGATTTTGTATAAAAAATAAAAAATAAAATAAAAAGAAAGAAACATAAATAATTCCTATAGCAATAACGCTGCTCGACTACCCCCAAAGGAGCAGCAACAGTAACAATTTGACAGTTTCAAAAACTGGTCAGGCCACGTGCAACGCCCACCATCCGCCCAGCCACAAAAGGCGTGCAAAATTTATAGACGCACGCATTAAAAGCCGCCAGGCACGCTCGACTAACTACGTCGCACTCATCCGCATTCTCGTCCTTGTCCAGCCGCGCAACGCCCACGGCTTGCTTTCGGAGTGTTCTGTTTATGGGTAGGCCCCCCCTGCCCCATCCTACTCCACAGGCCGACAGGACAATATATTTACGCAACTTCTTATGCTTTTGTGGTGGTTGCCGTTGCTGTTATTATTGCTACTGCTGGCTCCAAAAGGAATAAAAAAAATAAAGGGACTCAAGTACTGTCCTTGTTGTCCTGGCTGCTGTTGTCATTGTTCTTGTTGTTGCTGTTGTTGTTGTTGTTATTGCAGGCAGCATCTTGTGCCTCGTTTGTAGCAGTTATCTTTCGGTCCTGCTGAGCTGGCCGCGCGAAATGAAATTGTTTACTCCACTGTCATGTGCACGTGAGACGTGGACAGTGCCGTGTTCCGGCTGCTCCTTACGGCACACTTGCCCCGCTGCTATCAAAGAACGAGAAATCTCTTCTCTTTTTACTTTTTAACAAAAAAAAAAAATAAAATAAAATAAAATAAAAAAAATACGAAAGAAAATTCAACGTAATAATTCTTTTCCGCTTGGATAAGGTGCGATGGGAATGGAAATCGGAACGCGTGGGGTGAGGACTGGAGGGGTTGCCTGGGCTTTTGCCCCGTAATTGTGCGCAATTTTTGTGGCGTTTATGCTGTGCATTTGCCCGCAGTTGGAACATCTTCTGTTCAGCATTTTTCGTTCAGTTTTCTTTAGCTATTTTCTTTCCGTTTTTCTGTGTTTGCCTGACTGGCATTTCTCGCGTTTCGCTCTTTATCTCGTTCTCTCTTAGTAGCCAGTAGCCAATTGTGTGCTGATGCCTCGCCATTTTGGTCTACACACATGTGATTCACACACACACACGCACACACACACACACACAGACATCGCACACAGACCACCCACATGAGCAATCGTTAGCCCGGCCCTAAGCCTCAGCTATTATTCATTGGGCTTATTAAGGGACAGCGCGTAAAACTGTCGCACCAAACAAAATAAACAGCACAGTCCATTTAACCGATTTCAGGGGTACAAAAACAGAGCGGAAAATAAATATTTATAAAGAAAACAATGTCCTGTCGCGGGGGCGTGCGTCCTGCTGATGATGAGCAAACAACTTGAAGCGCAAGCATTTTAATTTACAATTGTCGCAGGCTGTACTTTTGCTTTTACTTGTCGTCCTGTGGCTCCTGTGGCGCATCATCAGCCTGCACTTGACAGCCAGTCATCAGAGTCAGTCATGGGCACCCCAGCTAAGCCCTTCCCCCAACGTGATCCGACCCTTGCGCCCATTAAACTAAAACCGCATATTAGCAGGCCATAAATACAGGATGTGTTTTTGGACTCGGTACTTAAATATGATAAATGCGCGTGTTGTATTACATTTGGATTTAGGGCAGCGCCAAAGACAATAAATTAGCCCGGGACACACACCGATAATTGCACACATGCTGCGCCTACTCGAAGCCATTTCTTTTGGCCCCCCAAAAAAACACAGAAATTAAGAATCTGTGTCTGAGGCACCGAAACTAAAATACTCTTTAGGGTCAATACACATATGCATAATTCATTATAAATACTATTACGCTAAAGACAATAAATTCAAGGAATTGAGAGGAACGTTTACAATACAAGTACAATAAAAATAAATCAAATATTTTAATATTATATCCATTAACTAATTCCCTAACATTTTTATTTAAACTAATTCAAGTCGAGCTAAGGGTATCCCCTGTTTGATACCTGGCATAACTATAGAATTAGTGTACCCTTTGCGCCAGTGTATAGAACGAAACCTGTAATTATGTCTGGAAGCGGACAACATGCAATCCTCCCAGTGAGTTGGCCCAGTTGGCTGCTTGGCCCGCTTGGTGTCGTCAATGCAGCGTTTGCCAAATTTACACAAATTCCAATTGCGGCTGGGCGACTGCCGACTACCGGAGTTGAGTTGGGCTCTGGTCAGCGTCGCTGCTTTATGAAGATTGGCCCGAAACGTGTTTTGGACTGGCCAATAACGAGTGGTGGCCAAAGTTCTTCCTCTTCTTGGTCTGGGTCGATTATTATGGGCAGCGGTGTGCTGCAATTATGTCGTCCAATTAATATTAACACAGCGGGCGGCGACCGATGAAGGTGTGGGGAACACAAGGAGACTTGGTATTTTATGCATAAGCTATTTATGAAATTTATTGTCTCTGATGGCATTCAATGAACAACGGCAGTTGCTAAACTGGCACTGACGCTGACGCTGGCTCTGAGGCTGGGACCACCCGTTGGTCGTTTGCAGTTAGCGATCGGTGAACTTATGCAAAATCGTTCGATCGGTTTTTGCGATTAGGCGTAAAATGCTAAACAGATGTCGGGAGCGGGCAGGCCAGGCATCAATCAAGCTGTCAATATGGCAATATATGGCCAGTGCAAGGTGTCTGCATAATTGCGTTGCCCAAAGATGAAATTTATTATAATTTCCACACTTCAGACGCGGGTCGAACTTGAAACTCGAAAACTATTTATTCAGTATGCTGATCATATTTTGTTCATGTAACTCAGTGTCATTATTTTGATAGACGTTGCACAAGAGGCAGCTGCCACTGCTGCAACGTGACATGCCGCAGGCTGGCAGACGCAGTTGCAGAAACAGGACTTGCCACAGGACAAACGAGAAGACATACACATACTGCTTGCCCTTTAATTAACAATTAACTTGCAATTTTATGAGCAACACAAAGTCACCTTTTAATCCCGCTGCGAACGCGAAACCGCAACTAGTCGCCTGCTTATTAAGTTACGCATTCGGCTCGTTTCTCACACGTGCATGTATTTTAAAGGACCGCCAGGAAATCTTGCATTGTGGCTAGATGTTGTAGCAGCTGCATCTGCCACTTGGCCGCAGATCCGACCTCACTGATATGGGACCCGGCTTATCTAGGGCTTTTGGCCATTGCCACTTATCGCATAAGCTGGCTTTAATTGAATTTGCGCTGAATATGCGTCAAGTGCAGAGTTGGCTGTTCATTATTTTGCATGTGATATTTTATTTTATTAACATGTTAAGGGCCACGTTGTAATTTATATTCCAGCCAGTTTGGAAAAGTACACAAAACAGCCTTAGGGCTGGCTGGCTGGCTGGCTGGCAACGCGATGCGATGCGATGCGCTGATGGATTACAAGCAAATTGACCGCAGCTCTACCATAAATTTTGATGCAATTTTAATGAAATTAATGACCTGACACACTGGCAAACAATGCGAAGGCTAAACAGCTCGAACCAGTTTGAGATTATAGGGCGATATCCACCAACAAATTCGATGAAAGCGCAAAACATTTTCTGCAGATCATAAACGTAACTGCAGGGTGATGAAAGTTGTCCGAAATTCTGATGGCTTTTAGGGGCGAAAGACCCTCAAATTATGTGCCTGGCGTTTTGCTTAAACTGTACAGTTTTCGCATGCACTACAGAAACGCCTTAAGGTGTGCTTATCATTATCCCCAGCTTTCCAAGTGCCTGCCATTATAAATGATATATAGTTGGTTGTGCAAGTATACATACGTACCTCCTTTGGCAATTTCTGCATTGAAATTCTAAGCATGTTTTTTCTATGATAATAAGGCTTCGTTCGGTATACAATTTGAAAATGCATTTTACATTAACTTAATTATTTTTCATCAAAAAACATGCCAGCAGCGACATGAGAATGCGAATGCAATTGGCCAACTTAAAGTGTAGTTGGCATTGTTTATGGCCCTGTCACACGCACTACTCTACTCGGTTCCGGCCACTCTCCGCTCTGGCAGATACTCAGCGCCGATAACTGCCGTAGTCGAAGGCAGAGTTAGTTGAGCTTGTGTCTAGTTGAATGGGCAGTGCCACAACAAAGTTGCATGCATGCAACCTGTGCTTCTGCGGAAAGTACAACGGGGGTAACGCCTAATTATGGGGCGGGGGGCTTTATCGCTGGCAAATCGGCCATCATATATGCAGCAGTACGCGTGCATAGATAAGCCCAACATAAATTCGCCAAGATATACGAGTCTCAATCATGAAAGCACCGCAGCAATTAACACATTATATTCCTCAAATAAATTAAATTTTTGTATGACATTAGCTCAGAACTCAACATGTGGTGAATAGAGCAGCGTTCTCTCACCTATGTATCTCAGAGTCGCAGTCTCTCGCCTCGCTCTCTCTCTCTCTGTCTCTCGGGCAACAACAAAATCGATACGCATGCGATGCGGCAGCTGAGACCGAGCCGAGCTGCTGCTCCTGGCCACGGCCTTTGATAGCATGACGAGATGGCAGGGCGCACAGGAAGCTAGAGCTGAAGTTGAGCTGAGTTGAGCATGGGGCAAGCGACAAGCGACCCAACATGCGCTCGGCATTATAATGCCAGACGCGACACAGACCGAGCACACACACACATACACATTTACATATATACACATGTATGTGCATATATATATATAGTCATATAGACAGGGGGCAACTGCTGAAACGAACTGCTGACTGGCAACGTTAAAACCGGTAAATCTTCATAGAGTTTGCTGCGTACGTTGCTCTGCACCGCTGCAATACCCTAACCGGGTCCATTAACTTCTCTACTTACAGATTGATTCCGTCAATATTTCTTAAATTTATGGCGAATATAAAATATGTTCGTTTTCTCATAAGAATAAACATATTCTGAATGGTTGCAGTTCGTGTGATTTTAGATGATTTATGAAATATGTGAAAGTATTAAAATATCAAGGAATCAGAAAAAGCTGATATAGCTACGAAGGTAAGCGGCAATTCTTGCCATAGTGTTGTTCTCGTTTCATGCAAAATATTTTCCAACCACTTGATACTTAGTGTTGTAAGGGTATTTCCGGTTCGTTGTGTGTGCTCTTGAGTTGCGCTGCAGACAACGATGCTGCCGTTGACGATGAGGGTTTATTTCGTGCTTACTTTGGCTTTCTTGCCAGCACCGTAAGCAGCCCCCCAATGCTAAGCAGAGTAGATCTACCACCCATCCACCCAACCACCCAACCACCCAGCCACCACTTGGTTGTTTCTCTGGCACAGGGCAGCTACTTTTCCACATTCTTTTCAATTTCGACGGCGGCGCTGGCTCGTTTGGGTTGGCTGAGGCATTTTCTTTTGCGAAACTTTTGCAATTTTCTATTAAAGCAATACACATGCACACATGGGTGGCTCTCGTGGTCGTGCTGGTGCTGGTGGTGGCGCCGTGTGTGTTTGTGTTTGGTTTTCATATAAAATGGAAAATTTTCTTTATGTGTTGGCGCATGGCTTTTGTTAGTTTTTGTCCCGTGCGTTGGCTGGCCAAGCCAAATGCCTTTTCCTTTGCTCTTTCTCTTTGTTTATTTTAGAGTTATTCAGCAAATGTATTTACGAGCATCATGTTTGCTCGCACATAACCTCAAAACTTTATACGCATTTTGCCAAATTGCGTACACTTCTTTCTCAGAACTCCGAACCCCGAACCCCGCTAAACCGCTAAACAACTTTTTGCCATTGACTTCCGCCACTGAAGCGTTGCATAGTTTTTGGCGTTTTGTGTGGCTTTTGCTTTTAGCCAAATTTGCATCCACCGCCAGAATAGTGCTTAAAACCTTAAAGCAACTCCAAAATGCCATTGGCCCGTGCCTAATCAGGCAGCGTGCTGGAAGCACATTCATGCCTCAATGATGAAATCTGTTAACACTCGAGCGCCACACGCAGCACCCAATGAGAATTGCATAGAAGGGGCTGCGACCATGTGTAGAGGTTCAAAGGTTGAATTAATAGCCTTCTGCATTCTGAATACTCTGTCTCTTCGAACGGGGCTTAACAAACAGCATTTTATTGGAGAAACTCGGTGTTTTCTATAGGACGCTATATTTGGGATATGCTTGTCAAACTGGGATTTTAATGGATGTCCATCAGCATAAAAAGTTTTATTGGAATTGCCGTTGAATTTCATATAAGATGACGGGTTCCGTAGTTAACGCTCACCTGTGTCCATGTCCCATGATATTCACCAGTTGCGTGTGCAAAAAGCGCCATCAGCATTTGGGCCAACGGCCAGACGTCGACATGGTCACTGGTTGCTGGTCCTTGGTCCGTAGTCCTTGGTCCTATCTGTGGCAGCGGTCTAATGTGCTCGTGTCGCTGGCAAAAGCGTTCAAAGCCATTTTCTATTTTTATGTGCGCACAAACTGTAAAAAAAATGTGAGTAGACGTTATAAAAAGGCAGTTTCGCAACGGTGGCCATAACAACATGGCCAGAACCAACCCAACGGCCAAGTTAACTGCATTTTAACGCGCATTTCAATTTGGAACGGATATAATTTATAGACGACTGACTGGCGCTCGCCTATGTGTCCAAGTCCACGTCCACCTCCATGTTTAGGTCCAACTCTGAGGCCCAATGTTCTTGCCTCCAAATTGAACCGTTCGCTTCACTGCCTGCCCATCCCAGGCCCAGCCCCTTCCACAACAAAGTCATGGCAATATCTGCATGCCATATTTATCTAGATTTTGTTTTGCCAGCTGCGACGTGGACCGTTAATGTGCAAAATTTAATAATAAAGTATTACGAGCCACTGGCGGTTAAAGAGTTTAATGTTGTTCAACTTTGTTGTTGCTACTGCTGGTGATTCTGATGCTGCTGCTGCTGTTGGCGCGGCAAATGCAATTTCATGTAATTTGCAGTTGCAGCATCTGACGCTGCAGTACGCCCGCCCTGCCGCCTTAAAGTATGCTTCAAACAATTTACTCGCCAAATTCGGTCTACGACTGCAAGTGACTGTCCGTCCGGCCTGACATCTGCCTCGTCTCGTTGTTGTCCTTCTCTGCAGATGC
This sequence comes from Drosophila nigromelanica, assembly GCA_004149465.1. Classification (NCBI taxonomy): domain Eukaryota; kingdom Metazoa; phylum Arthropoda; class Insecta; order Diptera; family Drosophilidae; genus Drosophila; species Drosophila nigromelanica. The sequence continues at coordinate 119,765 of SCDS01000622.1, forward strand.
TGAACTTATTTTCCTTTCTACAGTTTTTTGTTGGCATTTTTCCACTTTTCCAAATGTCTGCGTGTTTAAATTGAACAATAACCCTAAGTTGTTGTCGTCGAAATAATATTTTCTGTGCCCTCCAATGCTGATTTCTCTTACAAATAAATATGCGTCGCTGTGTTTCGTCTCTCTTTCTCTCTCTCTCTCTATATATATATATACATATACATATCATTCTCTCTCTCTTTTTTCGTGCTCTTTCCAAGCTCGTTGAACAACGGCGAAAATCGCAAAGCAATCAAATAAAATTTGAATAAAAGATTTTTGTCTGTCGTTGATTTGCGAAAAGTACAACAACAATGGCATCAACAACAACAACAATTCAAATAAGAAAATGATGGGCGGCAACTTGTGCGCCTTCTGCTTGAGATCCGCTTGGGGTTGCTTGGGGTCACATACACATACTTATGTTCTATACGAGGGATTGAAGATGTTGCAAGGTAAATGTAAATACAATTTGCGTACAGTTTTTTGGATAGAATGGATAATGGAATGAAAAAGAGACTAACTTTTCATGCAAAGGAGAAAAAATGTCCTCTGTTTTAGGTTAATTAAAATGTTCTTCAACTAGTCAATTTTTTCCCTAAATTTGGTAAAGTGCTTCCGTTAAAGCAGCCTGTCAATGACCCTGACCCTGAATCAGAATTTATGTTGACTTTGGCCTTGACCGAATTGCCTCGAAATGCAAATTAGTTCAACCCACAAACGCGCCAAGTAAAATAAAAACAAAAACTCATTACAAACCGCTGCCAAACAAGCTGCCCAAACGCGACACTCCACGCGGCCTTATTTAATTTCATACTAAATTACACAAGCGGCCGCAGCAACAAAGGCGACCCACATTGATGACGTCACCGAAGGGCGGACAAAGCGCACAAGCAGCTAAAACCTAATTAGCCAACCACCGCTTCGCGTCGCGTCCCTCAGCGTATCCGGCATCGCATCATTTTCACTGTCACGGGCGGCGACCCAAAGCGTCGTTTGTTCCGCCCCAAGGATGACCCCAGCTTCGAGTGGGCCACATTAAATAACCGACGCGTCCAGGGTCGCATTTGGGACAAGCCAAGAAAAAGTTATTAACGCGCCAAAAAGGAAAGTCGCGCAAAACTTGGTAAACACATATATTTTTGCTAGGCAACAACAAGTGCGTGACGTTGGGGGCGGGCAGCGGGAGAGGGTGGTGGCACTTTGGTTAAGATGGCGGCTTGGCCTTATTGCAAAAGTGTTGACCGCATAACGTGCCGTGGGCGTGGCAACAGCGACCGCTTGGCCACCATTTGGGTCAAACTTGGCAGCAGCTGATATTAATGTAATTAACACCGGCTTGCTCTCATTCTCATTCTCTCTCTCTCTCTCTCTCTCTCTCTTTTTCTGCCGTGCACTCAGCTTGGCTTTCTCGCTCACGCTGTCAGTTTGGCGCTCTTCTCTCTTTCCGACAAACAGCGCAATTGGCTGTCACTTGTAACAGGCGCACAGCATTTACAGGCAAAGTTTTTAATTAATTTTTGGCGCCTTTGCAGTTTGCCAGCTCCCCTTTTTCCCCTTTTGAGCCCGGCCGGCATTTTGCTGGTAATCATTGTGGCTTTGGCTGCTGCGCGTGGCGAAAAGTTTTTGTCGCAAGCCCTTTCTCTTTTTCTTGTGTGTAAATGTTGTCCTTGCCCCAGTGCGCCAGAAGTTGTAGGTGTGAATTGGCATTGAGTCTGGAGCCAAAAAGGCACCGGGCGACCAGCAAATTGCGTATGACATTTTGCCGAGTGTAATTGTGAATGGAATAAGCTGAGCTAAAGTACAGAGGGGCAACAGCAACAGAGAGACAAATGGAGAGAGAGAGAGAAAAAGGAATTTGAGAAATGTGCAAATTAGAGGGGAAATGAACTGGAACTGCAACGGATTTGACAGACTGTCCATTACTTTAAACGGTTAACAAGTAATTAAAAATTTTGTAACGCGCCTAAAAATTTAACACTTTTTACAACTGTAAATTATGTAATAATTAACAAATTTGTACTCAAAACAAATTTGACTTGACTCAATTGAGTAGAAAATTTGTATAAGCTGACCTCTTCTTACAATCATAATTATAAGTTTATTTTTTGTTCAATTATTGCCTAAGTATCAAATTTTATTATTATATTTAGCTACTGGTTTTTTATTTTAAATTTACGATTAAAAATCTAAATACAATTAAGAAAATTTCTCTATCATTTAAAGCACAAAAGCTCTTGTATTGAGTATTTTGTATTTAAGTTAAAAATAAAATCGTGAATTATTTCCAATGAGACTGATAATTTCAATTTTTCTGCTTGCGGTTTGCCGTTTCTAAAAAAGGTATTAAGCAATTAAATTATTAATCCGATCATTAAGTATATAGCTGCCAACTATTAATATCAAATTCCAGTGGTAGAAGCAGCCCACAATTACCAACCCTCAGACATGCAAGCTGGCAAACTGACAACACAAATTATCACTTATGCCATTGATTATTGTCAATTGCCAATCAATTTTGGCTGGCAGTCGAAGGAGGGCTGCAAAAATGTCAATTGCCAAATGCCAAATGCGACAACTGCACAAAGCAATGGCAGGGAGAGGGGGGACATGGAGCGGGGGGAAGGCTGCATGCAACCTTTTGTTGGTTGCTGGTAGGCGCACAAAGGGCACTCAATAAAACAAACAGAGCTGCCAGCCTGCTGAATGCTCATTGTGTAATGTGTCCTGGCCATGCCAACTCTCTTCACTTGACTTGCAGGCTCAACAACAAAGGACACAAAAGATACAAAGCATGGTGCAGGCCATGAACTCTGACTGTTGCAATTAAGCGCAGCAGATCTTGCAACGACATCGACTCAGAAATGTGAACCCCTATTGAGCCTCTATCGATATTCTGCTGTTGTACCCTGTTGTATCCTCGCAGCCTCGCCAGCCCTTCTCCCCTATTTCCCGTGTTGTTGCGTGCATTTGCATAATTTGCATATAATTCTCTGTCAAACAGTTAAAGATACAAAACAACACCGAAATATAAAAAACCGCCGCTCATGTTTTTCAATAACTCTATGCAAATTCTGTCGGCGTGTGAAATTTTTATACCACTGTCAACTTGAGGCAGCTGCTGCAGTTGATATTCAGAGAGAGAGAGAGAGAGAGAGAGAGAGAGAGAGATCTGCAGTCTATAAATATTCAAGCGTTGCATTGACAGCTCTGGCAAAAGTTTTGCTCGAAGTTTTTGCTCTGCGACAGCTTAAAACAATAAAAACAACGCGCCCGCTTTGGTCAAGCGTTTGGACAGGAATATGCTACATCCAGTATCTATATATACTTATAACTTATAAGCGAAAACTGGGAGCAAAGTTTGCGCGCGGTTGGCATTTTGTTACGCTGATTTGCAGTGGGGGACTGGGCAAGTTTGAGCTGCCACAAAATGAACTGCGTGGTGGAAACAACGACTTAAAAGTATGGCAAGTGGAGCACTTTACGGGCTTATATCTCTGATTGTGTTAAAAGAGCTGAGGGGGAAGCGAAAAGAGCTTATGCAGTTTTAAAAACACAATAAAGATGCAAATTTCAATTGATATCATAGTTAACATAACGTACTACTTTAAACCCGATCTGAAACCGGCTTACGGATTTATTTTCCAGCATATTCAAGTGCTGTGTAAATAAGCTTTTTATGATCTTTTAACTTTTAATAAGTTTATTTTCAGAAAACTATTGCAAGCCAAATTGATTTATTGGAATTACCCAATTAGCAAAATTGGAAGACAGTAGCTAAAGTCAATTTCAAGCAACTACATAAACTCTGGAGAAAATGTGTTACACATTTCATAAAACGAAGAATGAAAAATGTCTAAAACTCATCGAGTGGGCCAATTAACACGCCATAAAGTGCACGAAACGAGCAGCGGCCAATGGCAACTGGGAACTGGCAACTGGCAACGGCAACTGGCAAACGGTAGCGCCTTGCAATTAGCCAACTTAATTAAGTCCCGGGCATAAACAGTGCCTTAAAACGGACAGTGCATAATGAGCGAATTTGCATAATAAAAAGCAAATTAAAAGTGTTTAACTAGCTCTTAAAGGTGCAGCCGACCGAACAAACAAAAACAACCAACGACAGGCAAAGAGAACGATGAGAACGGCATTTGCCATCTTGTGTCTCGTGTGAGCCATGGTTAGTTCAATTTATATGCAGCCATTGGGCAGGCATTTCTGCAACTCTTCTCCTTTCCCATGGCCCACTTCAATTTACAGTTGGTCCCATAAATTTGGCCAGTCGGCCGTGTCCCAACAAATGGCGAACTGACCCACGCCGCAGCCACAAACTTAATTTCGTATTTGTTGCCAAAACAAGGGCAGCCTAGCTGCAAAAAAGAAACACCAAGTAACATACGATCCTACATATGGCCAAATTCTATTCTATGCACACACACACACTCACACACACACAAACATGTGTATGTAGTACGTATCTGAGCTACGACATGCAGTTGGCAGCCAGTGGCTCAGCAGCGCCAACGGCATTTGGGCCAGCCCCTTGGACATTTGGCCAGACATTTGTCTGCAGCAGACATCGGGGCGTGCATTTTGTTTTCATTTGCCAAAAACAAAAACAAAAAAAAATACGGCAAGTTCTGCTTTGGTAGTAAGTTTATTAGGGCGTATGATTAATTGCCTCTCGCAGGCGCCGGTCCCATTCGACTGCAGGCACCATTTGAAGACCTGGCCGTAAACATAATGACAAGGCTTAAAAAAATTCTCTTGTTAATGAAAAATTGACGCAAATTATTACAGTTTATGCTGCAAATGATGGCTTTAATTAAAATTGATGTGAAGCTGAAGCGATGAAAAAATTTACTTTACGCCTTAATTAATACCGAAATAGCAGTCAAACAAAAAATATTAATATCAAGAATGAGAACCAAGTTGAAATCGACCCGAGTCGAAAAAGCTCAAACTAAACCATATTTTTTTCAAGAAATGGATTGGTTAAATAATTTGTATTATTCTGAAAAACACGTTTTTTTCTAATATTTTTACTCGTATCCGTTCATTAATTTATACTCATTATGACTAACACAATCGATTAAAAACAAAAATTCGCAATTATAAATTTCGAAAAAAAAAAATTTTTTAAATAAA